>CP135551.1:1999738-2024936 GCA_032402905.1 Khaya senegalensis | reverse complement strand
CTTTTGGCATATCTGGTCATTGACATTTAATCATATATCAAAGAGTGGAATACATCTAGCCAAAAGAATATGATGAAATGGATGAAACTTCAACATACCTTTCAATACAGGCAGAAAATGCCTAATATAATTACCATTCGGATCATATTTCTTTCCAAATGATACAGGGGAGTAGACGCGGTTATACTGGTCAGCAAAAGAATCATCAAATAAGAACAACTTCAGCTATGGCCTACTCATTGGCATCATAAAACAGTAATTTGGTAGAGGGAAAATCTAAGCACCAGACACATACAAGCACACTGTAAACTTACATGGCTAACAAATAGAAATAAGGGGATTGCATGATATTGGGCCACCTGACTTGGACTATATATTATCGTTATTAATATTTTTCCTAAAAATAGCAATTATATATTCTTAGTGACAATAATTTTCTGCATTACAATTTCGTGATAGCTGTCTTCTTTGATTGACTGGCAGAGCTAAACATAAATCATTGATCCAGAGATAGGGATAGAGAATGAACATAAGATTGAGATTTAGTACAAGTCGTGCTCCACTAGAAGGCAACAGTACAAACTTGTAAATAATAAAATGTATAGAGGGCTTGTACCTGGTAAAAGAATGACGAACATGATAACCATAACCAATTTCCATTATTAATTGCCCAATCCGAATCTATCAGAAGTCTTTCAAAGACATCACGTCCTTTTTCCCAATGAACAAACTAACAACAGGAACAATTCTTATCAAGAAAAATAGGAAATAAGTAAGAATTCACAATGCACCAAAAGATTAAGGTCATACCAGATCTCCACGAGTTAGGAAACAGGCAACACAATGTCGTGCTAGATGGTGCATCCAACCCCACTTGCGGAGCTACAACACAGCAGATATATAAACTTCAAATACTCTGCTTAGGTAAAGTAAGCGTCACCTAGGCAGGAGCAGCACTGAACAAAGTCTACAAATATACCAGAGTCATTACCTGAACCATAATAGCATCAATCCAAGGATACCCCGTCCTAGCTTCCCTCCAAGCTGCCAGCAGTTCATCATCATTATTCCAAGGTATCTACACCAGCCAGTTAGTATTTCATCAAGTCTAATGACATATGATACAAGAAATCTGATAAATATGTAGCCAAAAAAACATGTAAAACCACTCATATTTACCTTTACCTAACAGTAGCCACGTTATGAGTTAAAATTCATAGAGGAACAAGTCATAGAAAGTGAAATTTGTAACTTATTAGCCACACAAATCAAATTATTGGGAAAAAACTAAACAGCTTGCAAAATTTGAGTTGATATAGCCCCTCATATCAGTGATCAATTATAAATCTGGAGCTTTTACAGAGAGCAGAGTTACATGATGTTTCCCAGGTAGAATTAATAACCACCATAGTGAAAATATTGTATACAAACTAGTTTAATCAGGAATTGAGTATAACCTATAGGCAGCAACAAAATTCTATTACAACAGAGACCGTGCTAGAACAATTTTTTCTTTATTAGAAAAAAATAAAGACCAGCATCATTTAGTATAATATTTATCATTCATCCCCCATTCTTATTTGGGTGTGAGGGTTAATATTCTAATTACATATTTCAGATGGTGAAACCAACTTCTAGAGAATCTAATTGAAGAAAAGTAATTGATATAATCCATCGGTTCCAGTTACCTGCTTGCATATCCTATTGCCCTTCATATGATGAAAATTTGGAGTGCCAAAAGCAACAGTATAGAAAAAATCTCGCCACAGCAACTGCAGATATTGCACCAAATTTTAAGTGGCTGCATCTACATGACTTTAACCATCATTATTTTATAGCATTGATAACTGACCTGCCCCACAAGAGAAACTGGCGGTGATGTGTGCTTTTTGACATTTTTATAAACATCTATAAGGCATTGGTAAAAATACCTGGAAGACAGACAGCCAAACTGCCAAAAAGATAAATAAAATTGCAGAAAAAGATCAAGTCATAAAGAACAAAAGACAGGTGCAGTGGTCAGCTTAATTTATTGTGTTAAACACCATTGCAACAAAATACATCCTTGTAATGCCCAACACAAACCATCCCAAGTACAACTTACTTTCAAGTAAGGTGATAAAACAGTTGTTGCTGGCTTCAAATATGCAGAGGGGTCCCCCTTAGGTTTCTCGAAGTTTGCAACCCACTCCTTCAGTATGAAGAAGAAAAAGGATTGGATCAGTAGGGGCACCACTAGCAACTAAGTGGAAAGTAAGAACCAAGACTTTCAGTGCACATAAAATAAATGGAATTCCCATGAACCAGATCTAAAACATGACAAGACAAAACAGCTTCTTATTTTGTTAGCAGAAACTTATTGTGAATTCCTGTCATACGAAACTTTACAGACTTCATTCGAATCATCCCAATACTTGGTAAAGTGTACATGAGAAGCCAGTTCTCCCTAAGCCACAGCTAATGGTGCTTAAAATTTGTATGAAGTGAACTAGTTACATATGAGCCTACAATATCATTCCTCACACTTCTTTAAGTAACTTACTTTACTCATGTAAGCACTATAACTTGATGATTTTGCAGCAAAATGTTTACAAGGGGAGAGCCTTAACATCATACCTTGTCATGGATTGATTCTTTCAATCTCTTCAAAGCTTCTGATTCACCACCTTTGAAAGGAGTCAATGCCTCCTGCATACATATTGTACTTTCATAAAGATTTCTAAGAAGTCAAATTTCAGAAAATATTATTAACTTCATACCTGTTCAAAGTCTCTGTAGCCAAGTTCTTGAACTGTCGGAACTTCTGAAATCTCACAACTTCCAACATCTCCAACAGTGGGAAGAGACGAAAGTGAGATTGAAATTGGGGATGATGCCCATGAGGGTTGCCCGGAAAGCTTCAAAAATGATTGATAACTCACTGGTGGCTTTCCTCCGTTCTTTCAAGAGTCATTGCAATATGATAATATGGTCAACAGTTAGTAGAGGAATTAAAAACCAACCACAAGAAATTAAATCCACTTCTTAAGTCAAGCAAATTGGCACTACTTATTTTCAAAAGCTAGGAATAATCTTGTTTTTAGACTAGACCAGTCTAAAGAAATGGTTAAAGAGTTTCCTGCATACCTTCTGTATGATATCAGCAGGATTATACAGTGTGTGACTCACAGGTGAAAAAACCTCAATCCCAGCTGTAGATGCATAATCCTGTTGGAACAAACATGTATTCAGATTTCCTTGTATTGATAACATAACTACATCACAGTGGCATAAAATATAATTTTCCCAAGACAGCACAAATTACCAACTAGCTATACGAGGAAGCTACATTGGTGTTTCTGAATTTATGAGATAAAAAGTATTACCTTAACTTTCATATCTAAAGCCTGATAATATGGATCCGTGTCATACTCAAAACAAAGCTTGTCGACATTCCACTGCAAGAAACACCTGATAGATGTTATCCAAAAAGCACTTCAAATGCTTCAACAAAACTGCTTTTACTTAAAAAGCACTCTCAAAATCACTCGCAAGCCAAACGCGTCTTAATTTCTTAGACGAAAATTGGCAACATTTGAAATATAGTTATAACTTATAACGGTCGTTGCATATAAAAATGAAAGACAGAAAAATAGAATTTCAGTTCCAGAGGAGGAAACTAACTTCCTGCAAGCAACGAATCACAACTTCACTCGGGTCGCCCTTCAAAACCAGCAACCTGGACCCGAGCTTTTTGAGAGACGAATCAAGATCCACCAGACTCTCAAGCAGGAACCTGATCCGGTTTAGACCCGCCAGAGACGACCCGGGAGAGAAAGCCGTCGGGTCCGGTTTCATGTAATGCGGATCAATGACAAACAGAGGATAAACAAATTTTGATCCCTTCGAGGCGTACTCGAGCGCCGGGTTGTCGTGTATTCGAAGTCCCTTTCGGAACCACATCAGAGAACCAGACTCGGACGCCATAATCGTATTTGCAAACGGAGCTTTACAGAAAGGGAGCGAGAATCTCATGAGATAGAACGAGCGTACATTTTGAAGCGGGGATGCGGATTGGCGCGTTAAATTGGGGAAATGAGACCATTGGGGTTAAACCGCGCCGGCGGTGTAGGATAAGAGGGCTCGTTAAGTGACGTGGCGCGCTGTAATGAAGGGGAGAGAGGTTTCAGTGAGTGTTGTGCGCATATGGCGTAGGTTAGGATAATTGTGGTTGCGGTTAATATGGCGCCACGTTCTGCCTTTCAAATTGCTAGACGTTATAAGCTTTGGAGGTTTACATTCAATCACCCATGTTCGTGATCGTACTCAGCTGCTTTATTATTGAAAATATTAAAACGCTAAAATCATTAAAAATAATTAATAAAAAAATAATTTAAAATATTTATAAAGTAATTATATTTCTTATTTATATACATAATTAAAATATTTTAAAATTAACCATGCATTACTTTCTTTCTAAAAAATATATTCATTAGAATACGTAAATCTTACTTTTATAAATTCTAAAAATATTTTATTTTTATTTAATGAAAAATTTGGTTACATTCTCTTCCATCAAATCTTGTAAAACTTTGGTCACAATAGGACTTTCTATACGTGTCTCTTACTTTATCTCAAAATTTATAAACTCTTTGTAAATAAATGTGTCTATTATACATAAGTGTTTGGTTAAAACATTAGAATTAGAATGAATTTAACTCTAATATCATCTGTCACGAATTGAGTAATTATCTCTCTTCCAGAATATATATCTATTAAAATATACAGAGCTCGGTCTTATAAACCCTAAGAATACCCTGATCTTATCCATAATTGAATTTGGTTACACAGCTTCTGAGTTGTGCAACTGTAACTTGTTCAGACGAGGCAGAAGAGAGCCCCCACTATCCATGGCCTCGTAACGGCGTCCACAGTTCATATGGCCCTGTTTCGTAAGTTGGTTATTTGTTTCTGCTGGTATGTTACACAAGTAAATCGCGTTAAATTCCAAGTTCGCGGCATCTATCTTGACCTTCAAACACCCTAACGAAATGCTACATGCTTTTGTCACATCTAAAGGGAAACTTCAACATGGTTCAACAATGTCTTCATTTCACACAGTTCAAACAAGGACGATTTGAGTTTTGGGATCCTAAGTGAATTAAATAATTGTGATTTATAGAAATTTATTATTAAATTAAAAAATGAACAATAATTCTCTAATTTTGAAGACTCTAACCAGCCCGTTTGTGTCAACTATCTCCGGGGTCATTGCCCGAGTCTAAAAATTATGCAACCAAATTGTAGTTCTAAATACATAAAGAGATCATTTGGCAATAGTTACTAAATTATACTATTTTAAATAGATCTTACTGAATTATATTATTTTAAATAAATTTTATTAAAATTTTCTGAATTAAACAAAAATGTATATTATATTTAAGACAATTCATATTAAATTATATTATAAGTTAATATGTATGTGGTGTAATAATATATTAAATTATATTAATAATTATATTTTTAAAAATATACTAATATTATATATTATTATTTTAATATTTAATATATTATGAAAGAGAGGTTGTAATTTCCGGTGAATGCAACTAAGCAGGAACCAACGGATGCCAGACGACGTGAGTGCCAAACATTGGTCAATTGGATTTTGGGTAATTGTGCGGTCAGGTACCATCATCCAAACGTGCCCGTATGGATACGATTGAGCTAGCAAGCAACCATAATTCGAGGGAAAATGGAGAAAAAACAGAGTTGCCCTCTGAAAACGTAATCCTGAAAACTCTCTGGCAAGATACATGAAAGGTCTCGGAAAGTTATTGTCAACTCTGAATTTCTCACAGTAATAGGTTCAACTAACTCAACTATATATTAATAATATTATTAACAATTGTTCAAAGGGTTTTTTTCTTTATTAAGAGAACTCCAGCATGCTCTTAGGTAGAAGATACAACGAAGCTTCCCACTCAAGTGCATATTGAATACACGGAAAGAAACTCAAGACTAGTTTATGATAAAAAACGCGGGGGAAGTGACAATGGATGTTGGACTGCGAGCAGCCAATTTGGAATTTAAAACTTTTTCTTAGTTACTTTCACATTGGCAGGTTCTCCTGTGCACAATTCCTTCCACAACCATAAGCTCCATTGCTCACCTACATCCCTGGGTGAGCTAATTGACACTGCTTGTCTTCCTCAACCAGATTTTTTTTTTTTCCTAATAACCTCTGAAACATAATTCTTTTCCCTTATATTCATCTCTCTTCTTCATCTGTTTGTTGTAATCTTATCTACAATATTGATGGGGAACATCTTCTCAGTTAATATATCAGCCGATTCAATTTTCTCTTGTTTCCAAGGTTGCAGTATTAGAAAGGCAACATATATAAGTCAGCTAGAAGATAATCTTGAAGACTTGCAGACTGCATCTCAAGATTTAGTTCAAGCAAAGAATGACTTGATGACGAGAGTTCTCATTGCAGAACAACAACAAATGAAACGGCTGAACAAAGTGCAGTTGTGGCTTTCCAGGGTGGAAGATGTGGAAATTAAAGTTGGTCAGCTGCTGAAAGATGGAACTCGTGAAATTCAGAATCTCTGTGTTGGAGGCTGCTGTTCCAAGAACTTCAATTCCAGCTACAAGTTGGGGCAAAAAGTAGTGAAAATGCTGCAACTTGTAGATTTCTTGAAGGCTCAAGGTGTTTTTGATGTGGTGGCTGAATGGCTACCAGCGGCTGCAGTAAATAAAAGAACAATTGATCAGCCAAACATAGTAGGTCAACAACCAACAATTGATAAAGTTTGGAGATGCCTTCAACAGGAGGATGTGGGGATTATTGGCATATATGGTATGGGGGGTGTCGGCAAAACCACCCTATTAACCCAAATAAACAACAAGTTCTTCAATATGTTGAACAATTTTGATGTTGTAATTTGGGTAACAGTTACTAAAGACCTGCAACTTCAGAAGATTCAAGAAGAGATTGGCAAAATGTTATGTTTGTTTAATGACTCGTGGAATAAGAAAAATCTTGAAGATAAGGCGGAGGATATCTCCAAGATTTTGAACCAAAAGAAGTTTGTATTATTGTTGGATGATATATGGGAGCGCCTTGATTTAACCAAGGTGGGTGTCCCTCTTCCAGACCGAGTAAATGCATCGAAGGTAGTCTTCACCACTCGTTTCATTAATGTTTGCGGCCTCATGGAAGCTCGAAAGAAGTTTAAAGTGGAGTGTTTGCAGCCCGAAGAAGCCTGGGAATTGTTTAAAATGAAGGTGGGTGAAAACACACTAAACAGCCATCCTGATATTCCTCAGCTAGCTAAGAGCATGGCTGAAGAGTGTGATGGCTTACCAATTGCACTCATAACAATTGGTCGAGCCATGGTTTATAAAAATGCACCCCAAGAATGGAAACATGAAATTGAGGTGTTAAGAAGGTCGGCCTCTAAGTTTCAAGGTATGCAATTGGTATATCCTCAGTTAAAGTTTAGCTATGATAAATTGCAAGATGACAAAACTAGATCTTGTTTCTTGTATTGTTGCTTATTCCCTGAAGACTATAAGATTCAGAAAAGGAAATTGATAGATTATTGGATTGGTGAAGGATTTTTGGATGAAAATGATAGAAGAAAATCACAAAATGAAGGATATTCCATTATTGGTACTCTTGTTCGAGCTTGTTTGTTGGAAGTAGAAGATGATTACATAAAAATGCATGACGTGATTCGCGACATGGCTTTGTGGATTGCGAATGACATTGAAGAAGAGAAGGAAAACCTTTTGGTTCGTACTGGTGCTGGATTAACTGAAGCGCCAAATGTCAGGAAATGGGAAGATGTGAGAAGGATATCATTGATGGAAAACAAAATTGAAGATCTATCAGAAATTCCAACATGTTCTGATCTTCAAACTTTGTTTCTCAATCGTAATTGTCTAAAGATTATCATCCCTGACTTCTTTCTGTCCATGCATTCGCTCAGAGTTTTAAACTTGTCAAACAATCCTTCGCTAACCCAGTTGCCATCGGGGGTTTCAAAGCTGGTTGCAGTACGACATGTTGATCTGTCGAACACCGGGATACAAGAGTTGCCAGAAGAGTTCAAGGACTTGGTAAATCTTAAATACTTGAACTTGGAGCATACAGTTAATCTCCGTGCAATTCCAGAGCAAGTGATATCTAATTTTTCAAGTTTACATGTGTTGAGAATGTTTGACTGTGGTTATTCTGGAGAAATTTTGACGGAGAAATTGATTCACTCGACGAATATAGAAATGTTGAGTATCAACTTAAAAAGCTCCTATTCTCTCCGAAAACTTTTGACGTCTGGCAAGTTAAAGCGGCGTGCGCAAACTCTAGGACTTCAATGCCTTGAAGATTGTACACTTGATGTTGCATTTTTAGCGGCTATGAAGCATCTGAATGCTTTGTGTATTTCAGGATGTAAAAATCTGGAAGAGTTGACAATTGACTACGGCTGGTGGGATGCAGAGAGGATAGGACGTTCGCATGGTTTCCGTAGCCTTCACAGAATTGAGATAAACTCTTGCTCAAAATTAAGGCACCTGACGTGGATTCTTTTTGCACCAAATTTGAAGATTCTTTCGGTATTATATTGTTGTGACATGGAAGAAGTAATTAGTGTTCTCAAATTGACTGGAGATCCAGAGATATTGGAAACGATGGACCCATTTGCAAATCTCGAAATCCTGCGATTAGAAGGTCTACCCAATTTAAAGAGCGTCTTTTGGAGAGCCTTGCCCTTCCCGCGTTTGAAGGAAGTAAGAGTACTGGAATGCCCAAAGCTTGACGAGCTTCCACTGGATTCTAAGAGCGCAGATGATAGTGAACTTGTTATTATGGGAAAGGAATACTGGTGGCAAAAGCTGCAGTGGAGGGATTCAGCAACGCAAATTGCTTTTAGTCCACGTTTCCAATCCATTGAAGCTGCAGAATTTGAACTTCCTTCTCAAGCAGACTTGGAGGATGCAGGCACTGATGATGAAGTCGATCCTCCTCAGATTAGTCGAGCTGAACTTGAATTTCGACTCAGTCAATACCTGGGGATTGAGGATTTATCGGAGCAAAGTAAACATTATTGAATTTGATTGTTTTTGTTTTTGTTTTTGGACAGAAATTTATATAATTGTTGTTATCATTTTTGTACTTCTTTTTGTCGAAATGGGTGGAAGTTTGTAAATTTGCTGCCCATTGATTTATGTAAACTTGAGAATGAATTACAAATAAACCTTCCGATCACTTGGTTTTTCACATATAGCTAGATCGAATACTTTGATACCACCTAACTTTGCAGAAAGAAATAATAAAATATCAAACTCCAACTTCCTATCACTCGTTTGTTAACTGGTTCATTAAAAAAAAGAGACCAAGGGTTCAAAAAAACAGAGTTGGCCTTCGGAAACATAATCCTGAAAACTCTCTTGCAAGATACATGAAAGGTCTTCGACAATTATAGTTAGATATTGGCTGAAATCTCATAGCAGAATCGAATCGAACACTGATGATCTTCGTCGGAGATTCAAAATGATGCACAGCTCCTGGTGGAATACCAAATGTACCAAAAGAAATAGTTCATTTTTGCTAATGATACAACATTAAGCAACTCAGAAGCTTCAAACAACTGCAAACATAGAGATTGAGTGTAGCTCTATAGTTCAGGGGAGTTCAGATTTGAGGAGAAAAGTAGAGAAAGTGAATGCAGAATTTTACTGCACTTGTTTCTGTATTGATCATGTTCTGTTCTTTACAGGAAGTGTGTTGCCTGCTTATATTCAAGATGAAGCAGGATATATATACACGAAGTTGGGAGAGGTACTGTAAGCATTAAAGAGAAATGACAACTGAGCTAAAGTATGAGTGAAGACTGCTGCAGATCAATCAAGCTCTTAGGCATTCAGTTCACGCAACAGCTGAGAAGTCAAGGCTGGCAAGCTGAAATTTGGCGGGAAGGAAAGATTAAAGAGATAAGAGGGCCTTGGGCTTTTGAGTCACATTGGGGGCTTGATCTTGAAGAGTCCAGCAACTAAAGTCAGCCCATCAGCTTGCCTCAATTTTAAGTAGGGGAGCTTAAAAATCTTTGGTGAGCTTCGTAGGTTCCTATGGTGATGCTCATCACATATTAAACTTTTCAAACAAAGCAATTCTTCTATCAAAAATTCACTAGCCTTGCCTGCCGTAAGATATGAACATTTGAACATCCTCAATACATGTAACTTCACAAAACCAGATATCAATTGCTATGGTATTTTACTGAGATAAATGGTGTTCTCCAAGTTCAAATATTTAAGATTTACCAAGAACTTCAAATCCGGCGGCAGCTCCGTTATAGCAGCACCTGATAGATCAAGATGTTGTAGTGAAACCAAATTTGAAAGTCCTGATGGTAATTCGGTTTGATGATCGCTGTATAATAGGTTTAAAACTTTGAGAGAGGACATAATCCCGAAGAAACCAGTGTTAAACCTCTTTACATGAACAAAATTGAGAAACAAAGTTAGGAGATCAGGGCACATAGGAATCTCCGTAAAATTCTCAATTTTATTTTTCATCAATGATATCCTTCTTACACCTGCCCAATTTTCAACTTGTGGTGCTTCTTCTAATCCAGCACCTGCATGAACCGAAAAGTTTTCCTTCTCAATGTCACATGCTATCCATAAAGCCATGTCTCGAATCACATCATGCATCTTTACACAGTTGTCATCCTCTTCTTCCAGTAAACAAGCATGAAGAAGAATACCAATGATAGAGTATCCAGGGTATCGTCCAGCACTTTCGTCATGCCCATCCAAAAATCCCTCACCAAGCCAACAATCAATCAACTTTTATGAATCTTGTAATCTTCAGGAAATAAACTACAGTACAAGAAACATGATCTGATTCTGTTGTCAGGCAAACTGTCATAGCTGAAAGGGTATACTTTCTCCATACCCGAAAATTTAGAGGCTGAACTCTGTAAAAGATGGACAGCATAGTTCCATTCTTCAATTGTCTTCTTGTAAGCCATGGCTTGACCAATTGTAATAAGTGCAAGTAGCAAACCATCACACTCCTCGATCATAGTTTTGGCTAATGCAGAAATACCACTGTCACTGCCGAGAATGTCACCTCCAACCTTCTCTTGGAACAATTTCATGGCTTCATCATCTGCCAAACATTTCACTTCAAAAACATATTTGCTTCCATTTGGCGGCATATATCAAAAGAACGAGTTGTGAAGATAATTTTGGACCCAATATCTGGGTTAGGAAGAGGGACCCAAACTTCAGTTAACTCATTTGGCATCCATACATCAGCCAATAGCAATGCAAATTCCCTGCAGCTCAAAATGTTAAATATGTCACGGGCTCTGCGTCGAATACTTTTCCACTTCATGATTTGTTAACTTGACCCAGTTTTTCTCCAATATCTTCTTGCATCTTCTCGTGTGTTGTCTCTGAAGACACCATTACCCAGATCAACACATCAAAACCTTGCCGATCATTGCCGAACTTGTTGTTAATTTGTTTCAATAGGGTAGTTTTCCCAACTCCCCCTTGCCACATAGACCAATCATTCTCACTTGTCGTTCTCCGAGGTGTTCCCAAACTTCATTAAGTGTCGATTGCTGACCAATTAATGTTTGCTGATCAACAGCTATTGGATCCACTGGATTTTCTGGTATCTTTTCGGCTACACGATCGAACATTCCTTCATCCTTTAAAGTAGCCACAAGTTGTAGCATCCTGTCCACTTCTTTTCCGAACTTATAGGTTGACTTTAAACTCTTGGAGCAGCATCCTCCAAGACATAATTTCTCAATTTCTTCAGGGCTATCAATAATAAGTTTTCGAGCATCTGTTTCCAGACCCTCCACTCTTGAAATCCAACCTTGAACCTCGTTCAGCCTCTTCATTTGCCGTTCGTTCGTCAATCACTACCCTGACCATGGCATCGTTCTTTGCTGATGTTAGTTGCTCCAATAATGTCTCCAAGGCAACAACATTATCTTCGAGCGACGTTATGCACGCTGCTTTTCCAGTAGCACAATTTAGGCAACGCTGGAAACTTTCATCGCATGAGATTGAAACTGAGCAAAAGTTGCCCATAGTTTGTGTAAATTTCAGTAGAGAGAAGAAGAATGAGAGTATAGTGGAAAACAATGTTATGTCTCTGAGATTACTGCAAAGAAACTACAGCTACCAACTATAAATGGAGACGGCATCACATGTAACAACAAGAAAAAAATGTAGGTCCAGTGGAACCCACACAATTGTTGATAAGTAAAAAGAGAAGATGTTATCAAGGGCTGCATCGTAGTTATTTACTCTATTTGATTGAATCACCTCATAATTAGCAGACAATATGTCGGCACAGGTAAATACCGAACAAGAAAATACAATTGCTACATTAATGTAACCAAAGTTGTGACGTTGTTGACTGCTAAAGATAACGTCGAGCGATTTTGAATCTTGGAAATTGATATCGAAAGCAGAGAGATTGAGTACATTTTTTTAACTTGCGTGAATCTTTAATGAAATTGCTCTATTTCAACCTATCCGTTGGATATTTGTGTATGCTGCTGCAACTTTATTCATGCCCGTTGAAATTGAAATTGTACACAACTGATAAGTTAATCACATAATAAACAAAGATGAAGAGAGGCAGAACGAGGACAGCTCAAAATTTCCTCACACCTTCCCCGAACAAATCGATCAGTTTCAATATTTCGATTCATCCAATGAACGAATGAGCAATTAGGACCATAATTAACTGAAGTTTCCCGAATATTAGTGTGTTATTTGTATACAACCAGTGGAAAATTGCTCACTACATTACCAGTTGAGCTAATTAGAAAGGCAAGGTATATACATATATCAGCTAGCTAGAAGATAGTCTTGATGCCCTGCAGACTGCAATAGAAGATTTAGTTCAAGCAAAGAATTTGTATACTCTGGTGGTGAATTTTTTGTTAATGCTTCTGTGGTTACTGATAAAAGAACAGTGGAAGGGATTATATACAACACTTTAAACCAACCTACCAAATAATTAAATTCTAAATTTCACTAAACAAATAAAATATACAATGTCAAAGGAACGAACAAAGTCTTAAATTCCAACATTGCAATGTCACTGCCTCGTATTTCTTATTATCAACTGGAGTTTCTTTTCGTGTTTGGGATATGCATTTGAGAAGGAAGGCTCATTGTATCTTCTAACTAAGGGCATCTTTTCTCTTTTAATAACGAATTCTTTTTGTTTTGCTGAAGTTCTCTTAATAAAAACCCTTTGAACAAGAGTCAATAATATTAAATGGAAAAAAAAAAAGAAAACCAATGGACAGGTTTTGCATCCCAAAATGGGTTTACCCTGAGAAGGCGGTTTTGGAATTAAAAATGAGTCTAGCTAGCTGGGAGGACAAGGACTGTATAACTTGTAGAGCTTAATGGCGATGTGACGATCTTTTTCTTTGAGTAGACTTTACTACTTAAAACACGGCAAAAACATCTAAGACAATCGTTTTCTTTGAGAAGGCTTTACAACTTAAAACACCGCATTTAGTGGGAAAGATTTAAGACTATATAAGTTGAAATCAGACTTATCCGTTGAAGATGTTAGCATGATAATCTCTCTCTTTGAATTTTATATTTTGGTAAAATAATCAAAATAAATGTATCACGTAATAAAATAAGATAGGTTATGATATTAATTATAAGAGCCCAAATCCAATAGCCCAATAGACATTGGGGTGCATGTCAATTCTAATAAATTGTAATATCCTGTTTAAGAGTTTAAGTTTAATAATCGAATAAATATTGATTCGTATGCCGATTTTAATATTAATACAAAGCGGGATGTGGCAATATCTCTTTGGAAAAATCTTATCTCCCCATTTGAATGGACTTTACAACCTAAGGAATGACTTTATTTAATTAGGAGGATCCAAAATTAAGCAACATATAATTTAGATTCACTCAGTTAGCAATGTAACAATTTTTTTTCCTTTGCAGAGATTTTATAATTTAAAATATATTATTTAATTAAAAAAATCTAAAATTATATAACAAATAGTGGAGACCCACGTATTAAGAATGCGATAACTCACTTGTCAAGTATGCAATAATTTTTTTTTTAGATAAATTTAAAAAAAAAGGACCAAAATTATATAATCTATAATTTAAACTCACCTGTCAACCAAGTGGGATTGCATGTAATATCACGAAGGGGAAGGTGAATTATTGGGATTCCATAATGTGTGCACCACCAAATTGACTAGTGTAAATCTACGTTCCCTTCCACTTAATTAAAAAAGAAAAAAAAAGAACAGAAAAAGAAAAAACTGCAAGCATCTTCTCGATTTTAACATTATTGAACCATATTATAATACGTATAATATTGCAAAAGTATGAATATCAAACTCTGCACCAGTATTGTTACCACCAAGCCACGGAGATATTGATGGTGAGACGGTTTCCTAGAATAATTATTGTATCAATTCGGCTGCAACTCTTAGTCGTAATCATATTGGTCCAATTGATTGCAATAACATGAATTTAAATAAACTTGATAGTGATGTTTGAACAAGCCTTGTCCATTTGTTTTGTTCATAGAATATTAAGGGAGAATTCTTTCGTTTTTTCTTAATAGGCATTTCATTTTCTGTTCAAAATGGTATGATGTTAACTGCGTGCAACAAATAAATTTTAATGGAAAGGAATATATGATTCTATACCACCTACTTGTCTATAATACATGTATCCACTTCGAAGATAATTCCTAGTCTAAAAGTTTTCTTGCAAGATGATTTTGCTAACAGTTGCACTGATATTACTTTGTTTAATTTGAATTTTTGAAAAATGAAAGCCATCAATATCTTTGAAGAGTATTATTAGACCATCATTCTGAAAGACTAGTCGTGATATTCTCCAAGTGCAGCTTCCAGGAAATAAAGATGATTGATGGTTAATGGAAGTCATAGTTAAATTATCTGTCTCCGTTGACCAACTTTTGGTTCTATTCAATTCTCGTTAAGAATAATAAATTCCTTATAATTTGAGAAATGAACTTGATTGAAAATACTAGATTGAACCAGTCAATTAGCAGTGTAGCCTCTGAATCTTGATGGAAATGGCCTAGCTAAAATATTTTCTGTCTATGGTGACTTTTCTTGCTCACTATAAATTTGAATGAAAATTGGTCTGTTGTTCATTAAAAGCCAAAAAATATTCTAGATGGTTGTTGGGAACATTAGAAGTCAATAATCTCTAGGAGAATAGGCTCCAATATCAATTGTAAGAGCCCAGTCCAAAAACCAAGTAAGAAGAGTGTCTTTCTGTACAGGTTCCAGGTTTCATTCATTAATAAAATTGATCAGCCCTTGTTTCTTGAATCTTTCTGTTTCTGTTATTATGCACGTAACTCTTGTGTTGCTTTGATTTTAGTACATGGTGCCGCCAATTTCCAGTTTTCTTGTTAAAGATTTAGTTTTCTTGTCAAATTGACTTTCGTAGGTTGAGTTTGCAGTTTAGTAACACAAGGCAGTGCCAAACTTTGTCAAGTGTTGATTCCATGCCTACGGTTAGCTCCATAGGCTTTTCTTCCACTGCAGTTTCTGGTTCCTTCTCAGCATCAACTTCGAAAATCCTCCAATTAAATTTGTCACATCTTGCAACTCTTTGGCGACTTTTTTCCAGATTTGATAGCTTGACTTGCAGTTGTTGAAGCAGAAGCCTTCAAAACATAATTTATTGTTTCTTGAGATTTAGCTTTCAGTAGTTCAGCAACTTCAATCCTAAAGCTTGAACCTGGTAAGCCACAATTGCACTCGATTCTGTTGCGTGATTGGATTGAACGGGCGGTGAAGAATGCAAATTGAAATTGATCGACATTGAAATTCAATCCAATTGGAGCATACAAACAGCAGCGGTGACGCGGTGGAAATTGAAGACGGAGGGAACTATAATTGGTTAGAAATGTGGCATCTCTCTCATAAATGAACGGCTTCCTTACTTCCTGCATACCCAGTTCAATCCTCTTCAAATCATAGCTTTCCAATTTCTCTCAGAAAAATCTCCAAATTCTATTTGAGCAAAATTTTTAAAATACTTGAGAAAATTATATTTAGTAAAAGATAGTAATTTTCATCTTTTATAATAATTTTTTTTTTATTTTTATCTTTATTTTTTTTACCCTCAATTAGTTTAAAATTTTTTTACATAAATTTGTGTTATTTATTTTCATCTTTTATTATTTATTATTATTGCATAATAAACATAATCACCAAAATATAATAGAATGTTATGTTTATTATTTTTATTATTATAATTACATAGTAAATACAATTATCTAAACATTATGAAAAGTCAAGCTTTTTATTTATATAATATTTTTATTATTGTATTTGTATAATTGTCAATATCACTAAATTATAAAAAGTTAAGATTCCTGTACATATAACAACAGTCTTTTAATTTCATATATAATTGCAGTTAAAACCCAAAATACCTTCATACCTTCAACAATGATAACTCAACTCATTAAATCGATTCTTGCTTGAATTATATATTCCAACTTGGTCTGCAAGGCATCGACATTATCTTCAAGATTAGTTTGACTATGTTGTTCTTCTAATCCTTCAATCTAGACAAGGAGAAAAGATAATAGCATGTGATACTGGGACAGTGAATATGTTTCCCATAGTTTTTCTAAGATTTCAACAAGAGAACAAAAAGAGTAATATATATGACACAGAAAAAAAAAAAAAAAAAAGTAATGTTTAAAGAAGGTTAGTGATAGAAACTTTGGCTTAAAAAATGTTAATAGAGAAGATGTAATCAAGGGACAAAGAGTTATGTAATTTATTTAACTGAATCACCCCATAAGTAGCAGACAAAATGCCAGAACCGCCGAGTTCTGAAAGAAAATACAATTTCTACATTGATATTCCCAAAGTTGTGACATTGTTGATTGCTAAAGATAGCATGTTGAGTGACTTTAAATCTTGCAAGTATCGAAAGCATAGAGATTGAATACACTATTTAGCTTTTGTGTATCTATAAATTTTTTTTATATATAATTAAGTTGCCCTCTTTCAACTTATCCGTTGCATTTTTTTGCATGCTGCTGCAACTTTATTCATCCCCGTTGACATCGAAACTCTACACAGCCAATATTAACGACATAAAAAACAACAAATGGAGAGAGGGAGAGCGATGGCAGCTCGAAATTTCCTCACTCCTGCGAACAAGTTGATCAGCTTCAATATTTCGATTCATCCAATGCATGAAAATGTAATTAAGACCATAATTAACTGAAGTTTCCCGAATGATAGTGTGTTATATATACAACAAGTTGAAAACTGCTCACCTACGTCACCAGTTGAGATAATTGACATTGCTCTGTTCAAAGCCTTTATTGCCTTCCTCAACAAGAAATTTTTTTCTTAATAACCGCTGAAACATATTTCTTTTCCTTTGTATTCATCTCTCTTCTTCATCCGCTTGTTGTAATCTTATCTACAATATTAATTGATGGGGAACATCTTCTCAGTCAATATATCAACCGATTCAATTTTCTCTTGTTTCCAAGGTTGCAGAATTAGAAAGGCAACATATCTATATCAGCTGGAAGATAATCTTGATGCCTTGCAGACTGCAGTACAAGATTTAGTTCAAGCAAAGAATGACTTGATAACCAGAGTTCTAATTGCAGAACAGCAACAAATGAAAAGGCTGAGCAAAGTGCAGTTGTGGCTTTCCAGGGTAGAAGATGTGGAAATTAAAGCTGGTCAACTGTTGAAAGATGGAACTCGTGAAATTCAGAATCTCTGTGTTGGAGGCTGCTGTTCCACGAACTTCAAGTCAAGCTACAAGTTGGGGCAAAAAGTAGTGAAAATGCTGCAACTTGTAGATGTCTTGAAGGCTCAAAGTGCTTTTGATGTGGTGGCTGAGTGGGTACCAGCGGCTGCAGTGAATAAAAGAACTATTGATCAGCCAACAATAGTAGGTCAACAACCAACAATTGATAAAGTTTGGAGATGCCTTCAACAAGAAGACGTGGGGATTATTGGCATATATGGTATGGGGGGAGTCGGCAAAACTACCCTATTAACTCAAATAAACAACAAGTTCTTTAATATGTTGAACAATTTTGATGTTGTAATTTGGGTAACAGTTACTAAAGACCTGCAACTTCAGAAGATTCAAGAAGAGATTGGCAAAATGTTATGTTTGTTTAATGACTCGTGGAATAAGAAAAATCTTGAAGACAAGGCCGAGGATATCTCCAAAATTTTGAACCAAAAGAAGTTTGTACTATTGTTGGATGATATATGGGAGCGCGTTGATTTAACCAAGGTGGGTGTCCCTCTTCCAGAACGAGTAAATGCATCGAAGGTAGTCTTCACCACTCGTTTCATCAATGTTTGCGGCCTCATGGAAGCTCAAAAGAAGTTTAAAGTGGAGTGTTTGCAGCCCGAAGAAGCCTGGGAATTGTTTAAAATGAAGGTGGGGGAAAACACATTAAACAGCCATCCTGATATTCCTCAGCTAGCTAAGAGCATGGCTGAAGAGTGTGATGGCTTAACAATTGCACTCATCACAATTGGTCGAGCCATGGTTTATAAAAATGCACCCCAAGAATGGAAACATGAAATTGAGGTGTTAAGAAGGTCGGCCTCTAAGTTTCAAGGTATGCAGTTGGTATATCCTCAGTTAAAGTTTAGCTATGATAAATTGCAAGATGACAAAACTAGATCTTGTTTCTTGTATTGTTGCTTATTCCCTGAAGACTATAAGATTCAGAAAAGGAAATTGATAGATTATTGGATTGGTGAAGGATTTTTGGACGAGAATGATAGAAGAAAATCACAAAATGAAGGATATTCCATTATTGGTACACTTGTTCGAGCTTGTTTGTTGGAAGTAGAAGATGATTACATAAAAATGCATGACGTGATTCGCGACATGGCTTTGTGGATTGCAAATGACATTGAAGAAGAGAAGGAAAACCTTTTGGTTCGTACTGGTGCTGGATTAACTGAAGCGCCAAATGTCAGGAAATGGGAAGGTGCGAGAAGGATATCATTGATGGAAAACAAAATTGAAGTTCTACCAGAAATTCCAACATGTCCTGATCTTCAAACTTTGTTTCTCAATCGTAATTGTTTAAAGATGATCACCGGTGACTTCTTTCAATCCATGCATTCTCTCAGAGTTTTAAATTTGTCAAACAATCCTTCTCTAACCCAGTTGCTATCAGGAGTTTCAAAGCTGGTTGCAGTACGACATGTTGATTTGTCGAACACCGGGATACAAGAGTTGCCAGAAGAGTTGAAGGACTTGGTAAATCTTAAATACTTGAACTTGGAGCATACAGTTAATCTCCGTACAATTCCAGAGCAAGTGATATCTAATTTTTCATGTTTACATGTGTTGAGAATGTTTGACTGTGGTTATTCTGGAGAAATTTTGACGGAGAAATTGCTTCACTCGACGAATTTAAAAATGTTAAGTATCAACTTAAAAAGCTCCTATTCTCTCCAAAAATTTTTGAGGTCTGGCAAGTTAAAGCGGCGCACGCAAACTCTAGGACTTCAATGCCTTGAAGATTGCACACTTGATGTTGTATTTTTAGAGGATATGAAGCATCTGAATGCTTTGTGTATTTCCGAATGTAAAAATCTGGAAGAGTTGGCAACTGACATCGGCTGGTGGGGTGCAGAAAAGATAGGACGTTCGCATGGTTTCCACAGCCTTCACAGAATTGAGATAAACACTTGCCCAAAATTAAGGCACCTGACGTGGATTCTTTTTGCACCAAATTTGAAGATTCTTTCGGTATTATATTGTTGTGACATGGAAGAATTAATTAGGGTTAATCATTGGACTGGAAGTCCAGAGATATTGGGAACGATGAACCCATTTGCAAATCTCGAAATCCTGCGATTAGAAGGTCTACCCAATTTAAAGGTCGTCTTCCGGAGTGCCTTGCCCTTCGCACGTTTGAAGGAAGTAAGAGTACTGGAATGCCCAAAGCTTAATGAGCTTCCACTGGATTCTAAGAGCGCAGACGACAATGAACTTGTTATTATGGGAAAGGAATACTGGTGGCAAAAGCTGCAGTGGAAGGATCCGGCAACGCAAATTGCTTTTAGTCCGCGTTTCAAATCCATCGAAGCTGCAGAATTTGAACTTCCTTCTCATGCAGACTTCGAAGATGCAGGCACTGATGATGAAGTTGATCCTCCTCAGATTAGTCAGGCTGAGCTTCAATTTCGTCACAGGCAAAACCTGTGGCGTCTGCAAACATCGGAGGAAAGTAAATTTTATTGAATTTCAATGTTTGTTTTCTGGACAGAAATTTAAGTAATTGTTATTATCATGTTTGTACCTTTTGTGGTGTTAATTTGTATCACTTGTTCGTATATATTTGTGCTGATGTTGTTCACAAGTTTCCATTAATTAACTATTTTTTCTCTTTATATTTAAAACTATATTAATTCTTTATTGGCAAGTTATCGCTTATAACAACATGGCCAGATGGTCTAATTTACCGCTCAGGAAATTTCATGGTTGTCACAGCCTTCGCACAGTTCATATAGAGTCATCCGACTACTTGAAGGACTTGACATGGCTGATTATTGCTCCGATTTATTGTTTCATATTGCAGTGGCATTTGGAAATAGTAAGTTTTGAAAGATTTGGCGGAAATCAAGATGCAATGGGAAATCTAAACCCCTTTGCAAAACTTGAAATTCTTCAATTAGAATTCTACCATATTTGAATGGCATCTATCGGAATGCCTTGCCCTTCCCAAATCTGAAGGAAATTCTTGTACTTCAAAGTCCAAAAATAAAGAAGCTCCCACTCGATTCCAACAGCGCCAAGGATCGTGAAATTGTTATAAAAGGAAAGGAAGACTGGTGGGAAGAGCTGCAGTGGGAGGATCAAGCCACCCAGAATGCTTTCCTCCTTGCTTCAAAAGTTTATACGACAATTAATATAACCATTGAACTTCTCTAAAGAACAGATTGATGGTTTCTGAAAGTCGAAGTTGCCATTTAAGAAATCTTATCTTGTGGACTGCAGACTTTTCTTCCATATTGGACTTATATTTTGTGGAAATGGGTGGAAGTTCATAAATCTGCTGCCACATGATTTATGTAAACTTGAAAATGAATAACAAGCAGATCTTCCCATTCTTGATGATATTATATTTTTTTAGGTTAAAATTGTTCATTGAGATATATAGATTTAATCGGTAAGTCATGAGTTTTACTAAAAATCGACCCAGTTGAGGGCAACGACAATATTTTCAACCTCACGTATATATGGTGCTTTTCCAGAAGGACAAATTAGGCAGCAGGAGCAAATATCATCGCATGAGATTGAAATTGAACAGATGTTGCTCACAATTTGTGTAACTTTTAGCGAAGAGAGGAAAAAGTTATGCCTCAGAGCTTATTGTAGACAAAATGTAGTGCAAAAATGGGATATGGGATTTCCATGGAACTAAGAAAATGTGTAAGATAGTCAACAAATCTAGCAATGACTTAGCATTTCAAATTTAGCCAAATCAAATACCCACCTAACTTTATAGCAACAAATAATAAAATAAAGAATGTCAAATTCCAACTTGTAGGCAGTTCATTATTTTCTTGTTATTTTCATATCTATGGAGAGCTTGAGGTCAGAACATAGCTCAACTCGTTTGTTTGTCAACTGGTTCAATAAAAGAAAGAAACCACAGGTTCATCAAAACAGAGTTGGCCTTCGGAAACATGATTCTGAAACTATCTTGCAAGATACATGAAAGATCTTCGACAATTATAGTTAGTTATTGGTTGAAATCTCACAGCAGAATCGAACACTGATGATCTTCCTAGGAATAAAAATTGATGCACAGTTCCTGGTGGAATACCTAATGCTCTAAAGAAATAGCTGACATTTTTCAATTTCAAGCTCGCGAGACAAATACCTTATTAATTGGAAAATAAACAATTTGTGAACAACAATACAAAGAAAGAAAATACTTATGACACTACACAACTGGGCTTTTAGATCAAATTACCCAAGAGAAAAAGAAAAGCAATCACCAGAAATCATACTCAAACTTTGCTCCAAAATCTTCGTGCATGCTAAAACCTGTTAATTGTAGTCTAATCTTTGAAGCAGGGAAGAAAAGCATTTTGAGTGGCTTGATCCTCCCACCGCAAACTTTTCCACCCGCATTCCGTAAATCAAGTGGAAGCTTCATAAGAATTGGACATTCATGCACAAAAATTTCCTTCAGATTTGGGAAGGGCAAGGCACTGCTTCAGATGCTGGTCAAACTTGGTAGATGTTGTAATTGAAGAACTTCAAGTTTTGCAAAGAGGTTTAGATTTTGATTGCTGCCTAATTCTTCAATACATGCTGTCTCTTCCACTTTATTGCGGTATGATGTATTAACACACTTGAGGTTCGGAGCAAGAATCAACCATGTCACTTCACAAACTAGATATCAATTGCTCTGGGATTTTACTGAGATAAATGGTGTTCTCCAAGTTTAAACATTTAAGATTTACCAAGGCCTTCAACTCCGGCTGCAGCTCTATTATAGCAGCACCTGATAGATCAAGAATTGTAGTGAAACAAAATTTGAAATTCCTGATGGAAATTAGGTAGATGATCACTATATGACAGGTTTAAACTTTGAGAGATGACATAAACTGGAAGAAGTCAGTGTTGAACCTCTTTACATGGGTAAAATTGGGAGAAAACTGGTAATTGCTCATCCTATTGCACATGGTAATAACTTAAAACAAGGACGAACACATTCATAAAACTACTTTTCAGATCAAAGATTTACACATACTACTTTTATTACTTCATTTTGTGGAGTGGACTAATCATGAAAATCTGTAACTTCAGACTATCTGAGATGGGAGATAGAGTTGAGATGAGACATTTATGAATGTCTTATTAATCCCCCTATCTAATTTCATTTGGTTTTAAAATGTCTACAGATGGGATTCAAATGGATATTCGTGCTGTTACTCGCACTTCTTCATGAAGCAGTTTTGCTTAAGAGCGGTTGCTTGATGTTGTCAAGCTTTTTTAAGTTTATGTATGCTTGTGAGAGAACATTGGTTGGCAATAATTGTTTGAAAGTTAGACGATCTTGTTATTTATATTTCGTCTTCGAGGAGATGCGCTAGGTAGATAATACTGGATGGAGAGGAATCCCCACTGCAATCTGATTCATTCTAGTTTCTCCTGAATTATTGTTCTGGTTGTATATTTTAAAAAGATAAGATTGATTCTTTCAAACCTACATACAGCAGCATGTTCCCAAAAATTCAGTCACTCTCCATTGACTACTAGTAAAACTATCACGTTCCAAGTAGCTAATAAATGAGTTGGTACTATAATTATATAACTTGAGTTCTTCTAACTAAATAAAAATATTTTATATTATAAATTTCATAATAAGTTACGTATTTAAAGCAGCAAAATCCAAAAACAAACTTATAACAAATTATATGCTTAAATCAATCAATATCTGCTCAGTAGTTATTGGGCTTTTTGAGCTATTATATATGATATTAGAGTTAATCAATGACTCAATGTGTAAATGTGTCTGATCTGTTTTATGTTTTCTATTATATAAAATATCTATTCTGTGTCATATTGTAGCTTATATAGTTTGGATTCTTTTAAGTAAAAGTGTTTTTAGTTGCAAAGCTTAAGAACAAATTTATTACGGGTTGTGTGTCCAAAGTAAATAATATTTACTCAGTAATTATTGAGTTTAAATTGTTATATATAATATCAAAGCTAACTTGCAATGTGATGTATGGATGTTGTAGTCTATGTTATGTTTTCAATTCTATAAAATATCTTTTTTAACTCTCTTATAAGAACGTGAGGTGTATGAGAACATGAGGTCTAAAGGGAGGGAAAATATCACATTTCATATTACTAACAAATAAGTTTGGACTATAACTTATATAACTTGGATTTTTTTAATTAAGTAGAGGTGTTTGGGATTGTAAAGTCTAAAAACAAATACGTGACAAATTGTATACATAAAATAGATAATATTTATTTAGTAATTGTTGGGTAGGTTATTACAAAATCTCTTGCTGGTGTTGAGATGCAAAAATTGAAATAATGATGTGAGAAAGCATTATGTTTATTTTTTGTTCCTTACCCCAAAACAAATCAAAATCTGCATCAGACTCAACCTGTCCAGAAATTATGCAACCAAATTGCAGTCCAAATGTACCCAAAGAATCAAATAGTAGACATGCATGGATATGAGTGAGCTAGTTAGCAACCAGCACGCAAGATAAAACGAAGAAAAAAATAGTTAGCCTTTGAATTCATAATCCTGAAAACTCTCTTACTGGATACACACGAAAGGTCTTCAATAGTTATTGTCAATTCCATGAGTTTAAACCTCACTACTTGACTTTGAAATGGTATTAATACAAAGATCTGACGATCCCTTCGTTTATGGACTTAGGCGATCACTACCTAGATATCTCAGTGAACAATTTGACCTAAAAAATAGAACAGGAAGGGTGGTTTGTTATTCATTTTCTTTTCAAGTTTACGAAAATCATGTGGCTGCAATTTTATTAATTTTCATCCATTTCCACAAAAATGCAAGTCCAATATGGAAGAAAAGTCTTCAGCCCACTCGATAAGATTTCAACAAATGGCAATTACGACTTTCAAAAGCCTTCAATCTGACTCTAGAGAAGTTACGGTTATATTTTCCAATGGCCCTTCTTTTCTTTTTTTTTTTTAAATATATATATATATATATATATATATATAGCCATGTCAGGTTATGCATGAAACCAAAAACTTTTTTTACTTATTATTATTATTGTGAAAATTTTATTAACACAAGTGCATGCTATTGTAAACAAGTAATAAAGTGATGATTAAGAGAGAGTAATTTGAATTAGTTTATTTACTTTTACAAAAAATATATGAAAAATAAATTAAAATATTTAATTTTTAATTTTTGATAATAAATTATTAAATATGTTGATAATTTAATATTAATTTTTAAGAATAAATTAATTATATTTAAACATAAAATTAGTAAATAATTATTTTTAATAATCAAATTATAATAAAATTAATATTTTATTTTAAAAAATTAGATTATTTATTTTTTAATTTATGATAATCAATTGTTAAATATATT
>CP135551.1:1982711-1999610 GCA_032402905.1 Khaya senegalensis | reverse complement strand
AAAAATTAATTTATTTTTTAATTATTAAATATATGAATTATTTTATATTTTAATATAAAAGAGTATTTTTGTCTAAATAAAATATAATAAAATTTATTTATTCTATTATTCTATCCATAAAATAAATAAAAATATATATTCATTACCCTTTTCCTTTCTCTTTCCCTTTCCTTTCCTTTCTTCTTTCTTTTCTTCTTTCCTTTCCTAAAAACAAACACAACTTAAGTCTCATCTACATAGAGATTGATTATTCTAATTTTATATGAATAAGTTGAATAAAGATATAGATTTTGTTAAAAATAAGTAACAATTAAATTAAAGCTAGCAAAAATAAAGATAAAAATAATATGAGGAAGACTTTTAGGACATACGATTTCATCTAAATCAATTTAAATTGATTTTGTTTATTCTTATTTTCTAAAGTTTAAGATTATGGTTAATAATTAAGAATTCTAAAAATATTTATTAGACTTTTTCTAGGGTTATAATTAAAATAACTTTTATTTATTAATTCATTATATTTTATGTGAATTAAGATAATCAAAACTTTATTAAATCTATTGATTCAATACATTAATCATACTAAGCATGCAAATACATTTTTATCTTACATAAACTAAATGACATTCATTACATGATCACAAGTATAAATATCCTTTTAGGATACCAATATGCAATCAAAATATTTAATTAATGGCCTATTAATTAAAGGTATTAAAATAATAAAGAACACTTAAACAATAATAAAAAAATTTAGTAAATTCGAAAAAATAAATTCAAATCATTTTAATTTGGCTACATCATAACCCTAGAATATAAAACTTAAATCATAATAAAAGAAAAGAGTAACCTACTCATTACATTGAAATATTCTTAATAAATAAAAATAAAGAAAGAAAGAAATCAAAATGGAATTGCAAGGCAAGATGATGATATTTCACCCCTTTGCTCCAAACTCTTTAAATTCTTTTTCTTTTGGTTCTCCTTTTCTTTTCCTTCGGTGGCTTTCTTTGTGGCTCCTAATTCCTCTTCTTTACATATGTTTTGAAGAATCCCACCCACAGCCTCACCGAATGATTAGAAGACGATTGCTTTTTCTTATTTCCATCACCTAGCACCTAGGCCTTATGTTTTTGGGAGCCTAGGTGCTTAACACAGTTTATGTCATCGTTTTTACTGTAACAAATCACTGTTAAAGAGATACTATTCAAAATTATTGTGGCAATGCCTAGGCGCTCCTTAGCAGTACCTAGGCGCTTGGCTCTCATATTCAAGGTGATTTTTGTGATTTTTTATTTTCCGTTTCAGTGCTTAGGCACTCTACTCTTGTTAGTGTTGAGCTGTTTTGACATGTATAAAGCTTCTGAAATTCATTAGATGTTCTGATTGATAAAATTTTCCAAAACTTACAGGAATAAGTAAAATCATTATCAGAAAGTGATCAATTCTTTTAGAAACTAACTAAATATTATATCGATAATTTCTAAAATTCAAGTATAAAACCCGCTTATCAATTAATAACACTAGTTCAATGGGTTTTTATCAAGAGAACTTCAGCATAACAAAAAGAATAATGTTAAATCGATAAGATGCTTCCATTTTTTTTTTCTTTTATATACAGATTTTAAGTGGAAGTGGACATAGATTTATGCTAGCCAATTTGAAAGTACACACTTACTGGAATCCCAAAAATTCACTTTGTTCCATGGTCATATAATGCCACATCCTTGGTGGTTAGTGGGCAAATTTGAATTATAAACTATATAAACTTGAGCGTTATTCAAACTAAGTAGAATCTTTTAAAATTCAAGAGTAAACTTGTGATGGAAGCTATCATAATTACGAGAAAATCTTAAATAAAAGAGTTATATTAAATTAGTTATGCTGAGGAGATAAAAGTATTTAATTAATAAAAAAAATAAAAAATTATTGATTAATTATAAATAATATATCAAAAAATGTCTTACCATTTAATTATTTCTTTATCTAATTATATGTAAAATGTTTTTTACTTTTTTTATTTATAACTAATTAATATTTTTTTCTCTCTTTATTAACGGGATGATTCAGTTGTCCTGATTTCCCCTCCAATCACAACCCTGTAATATTTTTGTTATCGGACAATTATAATTGGTCTGTTCGTTGTCTACTAGGTTATTGGATAATTATAATTGGTATAATATTAGTGGACTGTGTTATATTTGACAATTCTAATTGGTATCAGATCCTGTTATCCTACCCTTCGATATTTTTGAAATGGAAAGCCCGCTCAAATTAAGTAGACTGCCCCAACCATTGCGGTGGTGGTTAATGAATAATTGTAAAACAATAATAATATATTCTATTCGGCCATTGAATTAGAGCTATTATAATTGTGTCTCCTCGGGTGTTGAACAATTAAAATTAGTATTTGTTCTTGAAGCCTGTGATATTTTGAATTACAAGACCTTTTCCCATCCCTAACATGTGATTTCAAATTCAGTCGATTGTCGTTTCCCTCCGGAGTTTAATGGAAAAGTGATGCTTCAGAGCATGTTGCAGACAAATTGTAGTCCAAAACAATGAGATAGGCGATTTGTAACTGAGAAAATGTATAAGATAGTCAACAAATAGTCAAAAATCCGGCAATCACTCGGTATAACACAATCAAATACTTTGAACCTACCTAACTTTGCAGAAAGTGTTCCAAGATCAAATACTTGGAATTTTATGTTCTTTATTTTATTATTTCTTGCTGTAAAGTTAGGTGGGTTCAAAGTATTTGATCTTGCTATGGAGATCTTGTGGTTTGAACATAGTTCAACTCTTCTGTCTGTCAACTGGTTCATTAAAAGAAAGAGACCACCAGTTCTGGTTTGCATTTTTTTTTTTTTTGTTATTATTTTCTTGGAATGTTTGTAAATGTTATAATACTATGGTTCGGTGCTTTCACAAATGGAAAGAATAAATTAAAGTGAACGAAATTCTAATACACATGGAATTTTTGTATGGATATGATTGAGCTCGTAAGCAACCAGAGTTCAAGAGAAAATGAGAGACAAAAGAGGTTGGCCTTTGGAAACATAATACTGAAAAATCTCTTGCAAGATACAAGGAATGTCTTCAATAGTTACAGTTGCTGTTGGCCGAAATCTCGTAGCAGAATCAAACACTGATCTTCCTAGGAGATGAAAAATGAGGCACAGTTCCTGATGGAATACCAAATGCTCCAAAAAGAAATCGCTGACATTTCAATTTCAAATTTAGGAGACGAATGCCTTAATTATTGGAAAATAAACAACTTGTGAACAACGATGCAAAGAAAATAAAACACATGTGACACTACTCGACAGGGCTTTTAGATCAAATTACAGAAGAGAAAAAAAATTATCACCAGAAATGATACTCAAGCTTTGCTCCAAAATCTTCGTGCATGCTGAAACCTGTTAATTGTCATATAATCTTTTGAAGCAGGGAAGAAAAGCATTTTGAGTGGCTTGATCCTCCCACTGCAAACTTGCCCACCAGCTTTCCGTACCTTTTATAACAAGTTGGCGATCCTTCGCGCTGTTTGAATCAAGTGGAAGCTTCTTAAGATTTGGACAATCATGCACAAAAATTTCCTTCAGATTTGGGAATGGCAAGGCCCTACTGCAGATGCTCCTCAAACTCGGTAGATGCTGTAATTGAAGAACCTCAAGTTTTGCAAATAGGTTTACATTTTGAGTGCTGTCTATTTCTTCAACAGATGCTATCTCTTCCACTTCAGTGCAGTATGATATATTAACATACTTGAGGTTCGGAGCAAGAATCAGCCATGTCAGGTTGACAAACCCATAGGATGACTCTATATGAACTGTTCGAAGGCTGCAAAAACCACGAGATTCTCGTAGACTCTGCAGGTTTCCTTGGTAGTTTATATTCACCATTCTAGAACATTTGCAATCCAAAATATGTAGTGTATCAAGATAGTCCATTTTTGCTAATGATACAACATTGAGCAACTCAATAGCTCCCAACAGCTGCAAACATAGAGATTGAGTGTAGCTCTGTAGCTCAGGGGAACTTAAAAATATTTGGTGAGCTTCGTAGGTTCCTATGGTGATGCTCAAGACATTTAAACTTTTCAAACAAAGCAATTCTTCTATCAAAAGTTCACTAGCCTTGCCTGCCGTAGTAAGATATGAACATTTGAACATTCTCAATACTTGTAACTTCACAAAACTAGATATCAATTGCTCCGGTATTTTACAGAGATAAATGGTGTTCTCCAAGTTTAAACATCTAAGATTTACCAAGGCCTTCAACTCCGGCGGCAGCTCCATTATAGCAGCACCTGATAGATCAAGATGTTGTACTGAAACCAAATTCGAAATTCCTGATGGTAATTCGGTTAGATGATCATTATATGATAGGTTTAAAACTTTGAGAGAAGACATAAACTGGAAAAAGTCAGTGTTGAACCTCTTTACACGGGTGAAATTGAGAAAGAAAGTTAGGAGATCAGGGCACATAGGAGTCTCCGCAAAATTCTCAATTTTATTTTTCATCAATGATAACCTTCTTACCCCTGCCCATTTTTCAACTTGTGGAGCTTCTTCCAATCCAGCACCTGCATGAACCAAAAAGCTCTCCTTCTCCTTCTCAACGTCACTTGCTATCCATAAAGCCATTTCTCGAATCACATTATGCAATTTGACACAATCGTCATCTTCTTCTTCCAGTAAACAAGCACGAAGAAGAATTCCAATAATAGAGTATCCATGGTATCTTCCTGCACTTCCGTCATACTCGTCTAAAAATCCCTCACCAAGCCAACAATCAATCAAGTAACTTCTATGAATCTTGTAATCTTCGGGAAATAAACTACAGTACAAAAAGCACGATCTAGTTCTGTTGTCAGGCAAACTTTCATAGCTGAATTTTAAGCTAGGGTATACTTTCTCCATGCCTGAGAATTTAGAGGCTGAACTCTGTAAAAGATGAACTGCATAGATCCATTCTTCAATGGTGTGCTTGTGAGCCATGGCCAGACCAATTGTAATAAGTGCAAGTGGCAAACCATCACACTCTCTGATCATTGTTTTGGCTAATTCTGAAATACCAGTATGACTGTCGAGAGTTTCTCTTCCAACCTTCTCTCGGAACAATGTCCAGGCTTCATCATCTGCCAAACATTTCATTTCAAACACCTTATCAGCTTCCATTTGGCCACAAACATCAAGAGAACGAGTTGTGAATATAATTTTTGATGCAATTTCCGGGGTTGGAAGAGGGACTCCCACTTCAGTTAAATCAACTGGCATCCATACATCATCCAATAATAATGCAAATTTTCTGCGGCTCAAAATGTTAAAGATGTCTCGAGCTCTACGTTGAATACTTCTAGTCTTCCATGACTCGTTAAATAAACCCAGTTTTTCCCCAATTTCTTCTTGCATCTTCTCAAGATTTGGCTCTTTAGACACCACTACCCAGATCACCACATCAAAACCTTGCCGATCATGGCAGAACTTGTTGTTGATTTGTTTCAATAGGGTAGTTTTCCCAATTCCTCCAGTGCCATATAAGCCAATAATTCTCACTTCTTGTTCTCCAAGCTGTCCCCAAATTTTATCAAGGATTGATTGCTGACCAACTATCGTTCGCTGATCCACGGGTATGGGATCCACTGGATCTGCTGGTATCCTTTGGGCTACATGTTGGAATATTCCTTCATCGTTTAACGTGGCCGCAAGTTGCACCATTCTTGCCACTTCTTTTCCGAATTTGTAGCTCGACTTGAAGTTCTTGGAGCAGTAGCCTCCAAGGCATAACTTCTCAATTTCTTCAGAGCTATCTGTAATAAGTATTCGAGCATCATTCTCGAGAGTCTCCACTCTTGAAATCCAACCTTGGACCTCGTTCAGCCTCTTCATTTGCTGTTGTTCTGCAATCGTTACCCTGACCATCACATCGTTCCGTGCTGCAATCAGTTGTTCCAATGATGTCTGCAAGGCAAGAACACTATTTTCGAGCTCCCATACGTATGCTGCTTTTCCCTTAGCACAATTTAGGCAATGTTTGAAAATTTCATCACATGAGATTGAAATTGACAAAACGCTTCCCATAGTTCGTACAAATTTCAATAGAATGAAGAGAAAACGTTGCCCATAGAGAGAAGAGGAATGAAAGTATAGTGGAAAAGAATGTTATCTTTCAGAGGTTACTGCAAAACAACTACAGCCACCAATAATAACCAGGGAAGGGATCATACGTAACGACGGAAAACATGTGGGCCGCACACAATTTGGACAGGGAAGAAGAAGACATTTGTTTTCTGCTTATTTTCATATACCTCCCTGTGATTTTGAAAAATTACATATAAATATATATTTTTTAAATTTTAAAAAATAATACCTTAGCAGTAAAATCATTAATTTTGACAGTTAATTGACTAAAAAAATAATAAAAATAGTAATATAATGTCACCTTTTAAAAATAAATGAATAAATTAAAATAAAAAAAATAAATTCCCCTTCTTCTTTTTCTTCAAGAGCATCAACCTACTACCAGATCATCAACAATTCTGGTCCAAAAGAAATCCCAAGAATCACTATCAACACTTCCACCAGCCCTTGTCATTGAAACAACATTTACCAACCTCTCCTCTCCTCTCCTCTGTTTTCTGACTCGTTCAAACCTAGATTAATAAAGAAAAAGATTATTCAATAAAAAATTTTATTCATGTTGCTAACTGCTTTTTTCCTGTCAAGTGTAAGCTCGTGATTTATTTCTCTGAGGAACAAACTTGTTGGGATCCTCCTTTGACACTGAAGTATATGACCAGGTCCAATAATCCTATGGTGAGTTCCAATTGCCTCGACGTCTTTGGAAAATGCAAATAGAGTTTGAGATGTTGGAGTTATGGCATAAATCCTCTGATGGTTAAGTCAGTAAATAGGTTTTAGTTTAATTTTAGAGCTTATTTTGACAAATTAATGGCCTTTTCTTTCAGGGATGTTTTCACAGAGTTCCCTTCATGGCTACTTCATTATTTTTTCATAGCTAGAATTTGAAATCTCGTAACAAGAGACCTAATAGGAAACCTCTTCTCGAAGAGTCCTTATGAGATTGGAAATCTTCATTACTCAAACCAGAGGACACTTACCTGTCACTGTCTCAAAATCTTCGCCGACATTTAAGGAGACTTTTTCGCTTCATGGATGACCTAAGATCATATGTGGGCCTTTCTGATGACTTTGATGGTGGGCAATTTTGATGGCGTGGCTAGTGAAAGATATCATGTATCAATAATTCATTACATTTCTTTGCATATTTTCTCGCAAATACCTATCAATAGAAGCACTTGTAGAACATACACAAGCCACCAAATCAAGTATACTTCTTTTAAAATCAAGATGGCGGCTTGCTCTTGACATCATTCTTAACAATAGGAGAAAAAAAAAACCACAAAACTTTGGCCTCAAGTCAAAATCCCAAATAGAAAACTCAACTCAATCTTCCAAAATAAAAATAAAAATGAAAGAAAATGGACCAAATCACCAACAGGGTATGGGAGAAAAACTGGAAAGAAGCAAAAGATCACAACTGGAACTTTATTTATTTATTTATTTATTTATTTTAAGTTTTCCAAGTCATTACGAACACATAATGTAGAGCTAAAATCAAGTTCGAGTGGCACAAAGAAACCAGCATGAGATTTAATTAATTAATTAATTAATTTGTTAAAAAATAAAGTTATTTTTAATAATTTTACCATTTTTATCAATAATTAACCACAAAATTAATAATATTAAAATTAACAGTATTATTATTTAGGATATTATTTATTAATTTTTAAATAATATGCATATATGTGTGATTTCACTAAACTTGAAAAGAAGTATATGAAAAAACTCATATCTATTATGCATTGGGTGTAAAATATATCTAATGCATTAAATACTAAATGATGTGTCTATGATATCCAAACATAATAATAATAATGATAATAATTGGGGACAACCATTTTGTAACACTTGAAACAAAGTAATAAACAGTTGAAACAATGTCCCCACTTTTAAACCTATTTGCAAAACTTGAGATTCTTCGATTACAACGTCTACCAACGTTGAGAAGCTTCTGCAGTAGTGCCTTGCCCTTCCCAAATCTGAAGGAAATTCTTGTGCATGATTGTCCGAATCTTAGGAAGTTTCCACTAGATTCAAACAGCACGAAGGATCGTAAACTTATTATAAAAGGTATCGAAAGCTGGTGGGAATGTTTGCGGTGCGAAAATCAAGCCACTCAAAATGCTTTTCTTCCTTGCTTCAAAAGATTATATGACAATTAAAAGGTTTCAGCATGCACAAAGATTTTGGAGCAAAGTTTGACTATGATTTCTGGTGATTGCTTTTCTTTTTCTCTTGTGTAATTTAATCTAAAAGCCCTGTCGGGTAGTGTCACATGTGTTTTATTTTCTTTTATTGTTGTTCATAAATTGTTTATTTACCAATTAATAAGGTATTTGTCTCCTGAACTTGAAATTGAAATGTCAGCTATTTCTTTTGGAGCATTTGATATTCCATCAGGAACCGTACATCATTTTTCTACCCCTAGGAAGATCAGTGTTTGATTCTGCTTTTAGATTTCGGCCAATAGCAACTGTAACTGTCGGAGACATTCCGTGTATCTTGCAAGAGATTTTTGGGGATTATGTTCCCGAAGGACAGACTCTCTTTTGTCTTCCATTTTCTCTTGAATTCTGGCTGCTTAAGAGCTCAATCATATCCATGAAAAAATTCCATGTGTATTAGAATTTCGTTCACTTTAATTTATTCTTTCCATTCGTGAAAGCGCCGAACTATAATATTACAACATATAAAAAAAATCCAAGAAAATACTAACCGCAAAAAAACGCAAACTAGAACCCGTGGTTTCTTTTTTTTCTGAACCAGTTGACACACAGAAGAGTTGAACAATGTTCAGACAGTTGAGATTTGAATGTGAATCAAACAGACAGTTAAAATGCAAGACTTCAAAGCTTATTTTCTTCTGTATATTTCTTGTACAAGAACCATACATACAACAGAAGTGTAGCAGATATATATACTGCTATTTACAGGACTGAACAAGATACATTAAGGGAGAGGTGATTGATTTTCAGAGTATGGGACAGCATGGGACAGCATTCTGAAAGTCACCAACTCTTGTAATACAACAATGCACGCAACACCAATGTGAAGGAGACTGAACAGAAGTTGCTGCTGTCAAACTGAAAGATTTGTTTTGACACTATTGGGCTGGACAGAACAGTGTGAACTTGAGATAAAGCAGCCCAGATGTTGCCTTGTCCATCAACTTGTTTGAATTCTAACGCAGACCAGCTAGATCTCTATAGACATGAAAACAACAAGGAATTAATAAACTGTCTACAAGTTGGAATTTGATATTCTTTATTTTATTATTTCTCGCTGCAAAATTAGGTGGGTCAAAGTATTTGATCTTGCTATACGGGAAATACCGAGTAATTGCCAGTTTTGTTGACTGTCTTATACGTTTTCTCAGTTCAAACAAATCACATATCTCATTTATGGAATACATTTTGTCTGTAACAAGCTCTGAAGCATAACTTTTTTCATTAGACTCGGCAGGCATACGACAATCTACTTAATTTGAAATCACATGTTAGGGACGTGAAAGGGTTTTGCAAGTCAAAAATATCAGTCTCCGAGAACTGATGCTAATTACAACTGTTCAATAACCGAGGAGACACAAATATTGGGGTCCAAGTCCAATAGCTGAATCGAATATATTATTATTTTATGATTACTCATTAACCGAGGTGACACCACTGTAATAGCTGTGGCACAATAACTAAACTTCATGTTGGAGTGTGACAATCTATTTAATTTGAACGGGTTTTGCTTTTCAAAAATATCAAAGGGCAATAAAAGGATCTGATACCAATTATAATTGTCAAATATGACAAAGAGTCCAGTAATATTATACCAATTGTAATTGACCAATAACAAGAGCAGACAAGAGACGCGGGCTTTGCAATTCAAAAAAAATGACAGGCCAATTATAATTGTCCAATTACAAAAATATTATAGGGTCTGTGATTGTGATAGCTCCCATCACAAGTTTGCTTTTAAATTTTAATCACATTCACTTTAGTTTCAAGGATAACTTATAATTCAAATTTGCCTATTAATGATATAGGATATGACATTATGTTACCACGAACAAAATGAATTTTTGAAATTTGAGTAAGTGTGTATTATCAAATTGACTACCATAAATCCGTTCATGTCCACTTAAAATTTATAAAAAAAAAAAATTTTTAAAAAAAACACAAATAGAAACATCTTATCGGTTTTAACATTATTGAACCATATTATAGTATGTATGCTGGAAAAGTTTGAATATATAATTCTTTTTGTTCTGCTGAAGACCCTTTGAACAAGTTTTATAATAAGAAAAAAAAAGTTTATCCCACTTCAAAATAAGTTTCTGGTTTCCTGTTTAACTAGTCAGAGCATAATAAATATATATATACACACACAGGAATAACTTGAAGTCCTTAATTTTATATAATTTTTTATACTATTTTTTTAACTATTAAATCAATATATTTTTAATGATTGAAATTAAATTTAACTTGTATAATTCATATATCATAATTAATGCATATATTATATTTAATTTTAATTATTAAAAGTACATTGATATAACAATTGAGAAATTAGAATAAGAAATTGTGTAAAGTTAAGAGATTTCTAATCCTTTTCCATATATATATATATATATATATTTTAAAATGGCCATTAGAAAATATAAGCATTGAACTTCTCTAAGGACAGATTGAAGGGTTCTGGAAATGGCGGACTGGTAGTTGCTATTTATTGAAACCTTATCGAGTGGGTTGAAGACTTCTCTTCCTTGTTGGACTTACATTTTTGTGGAGATGGATGAAAATTGATAAAAATGCAGCCACACGATATATGTAAACTTGAAAATTGAATAACAAACAAACCTTCCTATATTCTTGATAACGTCTTATTTTTTTAGGTCAAATTGTTCATTAAGATGAATAGAGTTAATCGGTAAGTCAGAGTTTTTATAAATTTATTAATACCATTTCAAAGGAAAGTATTGAGGACTAAACACTGCAATAAAATTGTTATATAGTAGCACCTAAAATGTGCTACTGAAAGTAAACAACACTGTTTTTTCAATTGCTATAGTTGTTTGTGTTACTAAAAGTATATCTATTTAGTAGCATAGAGTAAAAGCTACACATATTTTTAGTTTTATCGGATAAAAGCTACCATTATACATTATATAGTACTTAGAAAATTTTATCAAACTGTCTTTTATAGCACAATGAAAATGTTAGAAATATATTACTTGTAGCACTTTATTCATGCTACATACTAAAATCTTATAGCAATTTAAAAATGCTACAATTTTGGATGATTTGTAGCATTATAGCACTTTTAAGATGCTACGAATTAATTACTTGCAGCATTTGAAGTTTGCTATTAACTGAATGATTGTTATCACAGTTATTAAATAGCATTCAACAAATATAAGAGAAATATGCATATTTTTCTTCATAATATTACAAATTTTTTATCAAATAAAAAATATATAATCTATATGAACAAAATTTACATGAATTATATAAAATATTATGTATGAACATTATAATTGAAAGATAAATATCAAGTATAAATAAAAATTATGCTTATCTATAAATTTAAAGGTGTTATAGGTAATATTAAATAAAAAAATTACTATTTTATCTTTAATTTACAGTGGAAACTTCTTCACAAGTAGTGTTTATCAACATGACTTGCATTATAAATTGAAACAAAAATATAAATATATACTATTACACAAAAAGAATAAATAAAGTAATAAATTTGTTTAAGTGAAGTATTTCACTATAAAAATTTATTGTCATGACTAGCATTGTAAATTGCAACCTTCTTTCAATCGTGCCCCAGATGATAATGCTTAGGATGCACGCTTACTACCTGCCAAATCAACAAAACTTTGCACACAATATCAATCGCCATGGGTTGCTGTTCGTGGAATTTGTATGACACAGACTCTGGTTTTGATTCGATTTTCTACTTTGGTTCAATTTTTGAAATTGTCCGGCGGTGATCCACTACAAAGAAAGTAGCAGTGCAAGTAGCACTAGATGCACATTAACACAATAAAGTAAGCTAAAAAGAGGAATGAAATTAGAATGGATCTAACTAACCTTCGAAACAAAGTGTAAATGCATGCAAGAGAGAATTGAGAATCTCTTTGAAGAAGAAGATCGATGGTATTTTTTTCTGGTTAGGTGATTTGATTTCTTGGCAAATTTCGAAAGATTTATTGCAACACCATGAATTGAATAAACTTGATAGTGATATTTAAACAAAACTTAAGGGATTTTTTTTTTTTTTTAAGTGGCATTTCATTTTCTGTAAAAACGGTATGATGCTAATTGCGTGCAATTTGAAATTAAATATAATGTGCTTTCATCTATTGGAAGGACGCCAAGCCAATAATTGCTTATATTTGATAGAACTCCCGGAAAAGTCCGGTAGCAAGTTTCTGCTACATATATGAATCAAATAACCACATCTGAACATTAATTCTTGGCACAGGTAACACAGAAAAATTGGATTTTAGTGGCCTTGGAATAATATTGTCTGCAGGCTTTGGATAAGAAGTGTTAAATTAAATTTTGAAAAAAGAAAATAAAGAAACAGAAGAATAAACTACCATGCAAGAGGTCAAAGAGGAAACTATTAGTCTTCTTGTTATAAAAAGAAAGAGAAATAGATAATGATAATCTTTGATCTAGCTAAGTTTAAAAGACAGTTTCTTAAGCAACATTCCGAAATTTGCATCTCCGTTGATTTCGCCTGTCAATTGTCACAAACTTTTGAATCAGGAATGAAAAGCATAATTAAGATCCTCTCTTAATCTGAACTTTACTAAGAATCTGGTGAGCTGTTATATTTGCTGCAGGTAAAAAAAAATTACAACTGAACAGCATCACGGACAAACAACACAGAGAATAGAAAATATAATATTTTTTATGCATTTATGAAACATTGATGAAAAGCATTTTGAATAACTTCATCCTCCTATTGCAGGGTTTCCCACCAATAATATTGTTTTGCCCTGATAACAATTTTGTGTTCCTTTCTGCTGTTAGAATCAAGTGGAAGCTTTCTAAGTTGTGGGCATCCATTTACTCTAATTTCCTTCAAGTATGGAATCTGAGTGGTAACTACCATATTTGTGGTAGTAATCACTAAAAGTGGTCATTTTCTTGGTTTTAGTAAACTCGGCTGCTTGATACTGATTTGGTTTCTATTTGCGTTATTTGCTTGAATTTGATAGTGAACATGTTTCCACGTATCATCCAATAATAGCACAAACTTATTTTAGCTCAAAATCCTGAAGATATCCATAGCTTTATCTTCAAGACTATTTTTCCATACCAAAAAGAGTGGTATTTGCTTACAACAACATGATGGAGGCAGTCCATTAATATTGTCGAACAATCCTATCCGTTTGTCCGATATTTTCTCCAGTTTCAGATCTCTAGACACCACTACCCATATCTCCAACGTTAAAATCATTCTGTATATCAAGAAACTTGTTGTTGATTAGAGTTAACGGAGTAGTTTTTCCAACTCCCCCATGCCAGATACGCAAGTAATCCTCACACCTTCTTATCCAAGGTGTAGTTTATGATTCAAAATTCTATTAAAGCTGTTAGGAGTAGTTCTTTACTATTTGTCCAGCTGTATTTACTAAAGATGGGGTGGGAAAGTTAATATGCTGAGTTGTTAGTTAATAACAGAGAAAAACAGAAGACAGAAGGGCAGAACGTGAGCTGAGTAGAAGAAGAAGAGAGCATTCTTGTTTTCAGATTCTGAGAGAAATCAAGAAGGGAAGTAAGAAGAGTGTCTTTCTGTATAAGTTCCAGTTTTCATTTATTAATAAAATTGATCAGTCCTTGTTCCTTCTGTTGCTGTTATTATGCTTGTGATTCTTGTGTTGCTTTGATTGTTAGTATATGGTGCTGCCAATTTCCAGTTTTTTTGTTAAAGATTTACTTTTCATTCATGCATACCAGGCTCTTGTCAAATTGACTTTCGTAGGTTGAGTATGCAGTTTAGTGACACGAGGCAGCTCTAAACTTTGTCAAATGTTCGTTCCATGCCTACGGTTGGCTCCATAGGCTTTTCATCCACTGTCGTTTCTGGCTCCTTCTCAGCAACAACTTCGAAAATCATCCAATCAAATATGTCACATCTTGCAACTCTTTGGCCACTTTTTTAATTGAGAGCTTAACTTGCAGTTATTTGAACAGAAGCCTCCAAAATATAATTTATTAGCTTCTTTAGATTTAGCTTCATCAACTTCAATTCCAAAGCTGGAACCCTGGCAAGCGACAATTACACTCGATTCAACCAAATCATTTGTTGATGTTCAGCCATGATAATTCCACTCATTTTACTGTTTCTTGCTTGAATTAGATCTTCCAACTTGCTCTGTAAGGCATCAATATTATCTTCAAGATCACCTAAATATGTTGTCTTCTAATCGTGCAACCTACACAAGGAGAAAAGAGTATCACATGATATTTGGATAGTGTATGTTTCCCATAGTTTTTCTAAGATTTCCACAAGAGAACAAAAAGAGTGATATAAATGATAAAAAAAGGTTTAAGTTTAAAAGTAGTTTATTGATAGAAAATTTGTCTTAAAAATGTTAAAAGAGAAGATGTGATCAAGGGCTGCATTCTTACAAGGAGTCATGTAATATATTTTACTGAATCACCTCATAATATTCAGAGAATATGCTGGCACAGCTAAGTACTGAACAAGAAAATGTGATTTCTACATTGATATAATCAAAGTTGTGACATTATTGATTGCTAAAGATAACTTTTGAGAAGCTTAAATCTTGGAAATACCTAAAGCATAGAGGTTGAGTGCACTCTTTATCTTATGTGATTCTTTAATTTTTGTTTACATATAATTAAATTGCTGTGTTTCAACTTATCAGTTGCATATTGACATATGCTGCTGCAACTTTATTCATGCCCGTTGAAGTTGAAATTGTACACAACTGATATTAGTAATACAAAAAACAAAAAATAAAGAGAGGGAGAGCGATGGCAGCTCGAAATTTCCTCACTCCTTCCGCAAACAAGTTGATCAGTTTCAAAAGTTCGATTCATCCAACGAATGAATAAGTAATTAGAACCATAATTAACTGATGTGTCACGAATATTAGTGTGTTATATATACAACCAGTGGAAAATTGCTCACCTACATCACAAGTTGAACTATTTAACATTGCTATCTTCAAAGCCTTTCTTTTTCTTAAATACCCTCTGAAACATAACTCTTTTTCTTTATCACACCTCTTTTCTTCATTTGTTTTTTGTAATCTTATCTACATTATTGATTTATGGGGAACGTCTTCTCAGTAACAATATCCCATGATCCAATTTTCTCTTGTTTCCAAGGTTGCAGTGTGAGAAAGGCAACATATATATATCAGCTAAAAGATAATCTTGATGCCTTGCAGACAGCATTACAAGATTTAGTTCAAGCAAAGAATGACTTGATGACAAGAGTTCTCATTGCGGAACAACAACAAATGAAACGGCTGAACAAAGTGCAATTGTGGCTTACCAGGGTGGAAGATGCGGAAATTAAAGTTGGTCAGCTGCAGAAAGATGGAACTGATGAAATTCAAAATCTCTGTTTTGGAGGCTGCTTTTCCAAGAAATTCAAGTCAAGCTACAAGTTGGGGAAAAAGATAGTGAAAATGCTGCAACTTGTAGATTTCTTGAAGGCTCAAGGAGCTTTTGATGTGGTGGCTGAGTGGGTACCCACGGCTGCAGTGAATAAAAGAACTATTGATCAACCAACGATAGTAGGTCAACAATCAACATTTGATAAAGTTTGGAGATGCCTTGAACAAGAAGATGTGGGGATTATTGGAATATATGGTATGGGGGGAATCGGCAAAACTACCCTATTAACCCAAATAAACAACCAGTTCTTCAATATGTTGGATGATTTTGATGTTGTAATTTGGGTGACTGTTACTAAAGACCTGCAACTTCAGAAGATTCAAGAAGAAATTGGCAAAATGTTATGTTTGTTTAATGACTCGTGGAATAACAAAAGTCTTGAAGACAAGGCTGAGGATATCTCCAAGATTTTGAACCTAAAAAGGTTTGTACTATTGTTGGATGATATATGGGAGCGTGTTGATTTAACCAAGGTGGGTGTCCCTCTTCCAGACCAAATAAATGGATCGAAGGTAGTCTTCACCACTCGTTTCATCAATGTTTGCGGCCTCATGGAAGCTCAAAAGAAGTTTAAAGTGGAGTGTTTGCAGCCCGAAGAAGCCTGGGAATTGTTTAAAATGAAGGTGGGGGAAAACACATTAAACAGCCATCCTGATATTCCTCAGCTAGCTAAGAGCATGGCTGAAGAGTGTGATGGCTTACCAATTGCACTCATTACAATTGGTCGAGCCATGGTTGATAAGAATGCACCCCAAGAATGGAAACATGAAATTGAGGTGTTAAGAAGGTCGGCCTCTAAGTTTCAAGGTATGCAGTTGGTATATCCTCACTTAAAGTTTAGCTATGATAAATTGCAAGATGACAAAACTAGATCTTGTTTCTTGTATTGTTGCTTATTCCCTGAAGACTATAAGATTCAGAAAAGGAAGCTGATAGATTATTGGATTGGTGAAGGATTTTTGGATGAGAATGATAGAAGAAAATCACAAAATGAAGGATTTTCCATCATTGGTACTCTTGTTCGAGCTTGTTTGTTGGAAGTAGAAGATGATTACATAAAAATGCATGACGTGATTCGCGACTTG
>CP135551.1:1934484-1973237 GCA_032402905.1 Khaya senegalensis | reverse complement strand
TGGGGATCAATCAATATCAATACAGCATAAATTAAAGCTATAGGAAACATACAAGTAATTATAATCTCTCCCACAACGAGCTTTTAAGCTAATTTAAAATCGCACATGTCTTCTCGAACGAACGCTTAGCAACTTAACATCATCGATCACCGGCCCACACAATGATCCCGAATTGTCACTTTGCATGTTGTAATATGTGCTTAGGAACATAATCCGTGTGCGCAGAGCCACAGCCTTGAATTTGAGCTCAGCTCGTTTGGATCCTCCTTTACCATTAGATGCATAAGAAACCTGAATGCTATCTCTGCCCGCATGGGCTTCTACAGCTAATGTTCCGGCACATGCGTCGCCGGCGTCGCCTATGGAAAATGTGAGGGAGTAGTTCTTTCCGACAACGGTCTCGACAACTTGGGCCAATGCACTCTCTTTTCCGGCCAAGAGTTCCACGGCTCGTTTGCCTTCAGGGACGGGAAAATGTTCGAGATCAATGTACTTGACGGCTTTAAGAGATTCAATTATCCATCCTGGAAGAGGGCTGTGATCATCTTCAATTTTCGGTGGAATTAGAACCCCCCAGGATGCATTCGGGAATATATATGGACCCACTTCAAAATTTCCATTCTTCAACAAATTGTCTGCAAAAAAAAAAAAAAAAAAAAAATTGCAAAACGACTTAGTTTCACAGATAATTAGTTTGTATTCAATAATCCCGAAGCTTTAAACTGATGAAAGGAGATAGCAATTACCTGTTGTGCGCTTAGGATTATACAGAACTTTCAATGCGACAGAATCAATTAGAGGGCAACAAGCTGCGTCTTCCTCCTTGCCAGGATTTTGAATTATGATATCTATTTCATCAGCATCAGCTATGAAACCCCATGCATAAGAATCCCAGCCATTGCTGCTATACATCGTTTGCATTGGCAGAATTCCTGAATCGTTTATTTCGGAATTTGGTGAAACAGAGACGTTGAGCTTTTCTTCTTGAGCGCAAGTGCGAGCTGCGCTGAAAGTTATAGAGTAAAACATGCCCTTGGTGACCTTAACTTTCTGCTTGATGGAGGCTTCGTTGCCTAATCTAACTGCGAAGGATCCTTCTGGCACAACCAGCAGCATGTCACCTTGCTTTTGGCCTGATTTTATGTACTCAACGAAGCCTGAAATTTGCCAGTTGGGAATGGCGTCTGGGTGTGTTACTGTTGTGCCTTTCATTTGTGATGGCTTTGGACCATACTCGAAGTTCCCATTTGGCAATAAACCTGAAATTCAAAGCAATTTAGTTCCAAGCTCATGTAAACTTCTCCGGAATAATTGTCAACAATTTAACATTAAATTAAATCAACTATGACAAAATACCATCTCTTCTAAAATACAAGAACTAAGAATTATTAATTCAACTTACCGTCGCTGGTCGATAACGCGACGTGACTGGTGGCGCAAAGAAGAGCTAAGAGCACGGAGGTTCTGTACATTGTGCCCTCCTGAAACATGTATACAAATACCAGAAGAAAAGAGAAAGAGGGAGATGGATGTTAGGGTGGAGAATACCGAGGGGTTGAGCTGTGGCTTTTATGTCATTCGGAAGAGGAAAAAGCCACTGGATTATAACATAATTGCATGAATGCCACTAGAGCTATCCATGCAGTTTATATAAAATCAGTAGCACGATTTAATTATAAAATAATTATGAGATGGAGAAATCATTAATTCATGAATAATTACATTTAATTAATTAGAGCCAAGATTTGGTATTTTCTGGTGGAGGTAGAAGACATATGATATTCAAGTCAAACCCACATGGATGCAAGGGTATCATGTTGCATGCACTTGTTGGTTGAAGCCTATTTATGTCATTTCAATGATTTTTATTTTGAGATAAAATTTAAAATTCAAATTTTAATAAGTGTAATTAGAATAAAGAGAGTTTTAGGTAAAATTATCCTATCACATCAGTATTATTGACATAATGAAATTATCTAATTAATTAAGTGAAAAAAGTATATTTATTGATTGTGGATTAAAAAAATTAATAAAAAAATTTTATATATTTCTCTTACTGCATTAATTAAATGATGGGCCTTCTATTAATTTTTTTAATTCAACCCTAATAAATATATTTCTTTCACTTTATTAATTATATGATTTTACTATATCAACATTATTGATGTAATAAAACTATTTTACATAGAACTCTTTCATTGAAATAAGTTAACATAAACTTAGAATATAAATAAGTGATTCTTTTGCATATCCAACAACGAGCTAGTCACATAAATATCTTTGTTTTTTGATGGTTTATTAAAAAAAAATAATTTTTTCCATAAGTTTTTATATTTTTTGTTAATTTTTATTTATTTTAAAATTAAAAAAATTATTTAAAATTTTAATTATTTTTTATTTTTTATATTTATATATTACTAAATATTTAAAAATCAAATCACAATTAAAATTAAAAAAGAATTTTGTCCTATAGTAAGCTATCATCATTGTAAAAATAATATGATTGTTTGCAATTTAACAGTGAGATATTGACTAAAATAGCCTCGCTACACTAGTACCCAAAAGCACATGGCTTTGTTAATACACTGTCTGCCTGGATCTCAGGGGAAGGTGATTAGTGTCCAATATCCATGCGTTGATCAAAATCAAACGATTTGTCAGCTCGTAGGGATCAAATGTGCTGAATCAATCAAAATACAGAAAGGATACTTAGGGTCTTATCCAGAGCAATCCATGTGCCTGTTCAGGTTCAACATTCAATTTCTTAATCATAATTAGTAATTTGATCAGTAATTAAAAGTTTTCTTGTTGCTCCTGTTTCTTCTCTGTCGGCAACAATGATGTATAAAATTGTGTTAGGACATGTGAGAGGAAGCACCATGGCAATTGGCAACAAAAAGTTTGGATTTTTGATTTGTGCGTCAAATTAACTAGACAGCTTGTAGTAGAAACACGCAGAATAATTAAGGATTAATTCAATGTTTCGGAATTTTAATAAATTCGAAGCTTTAATTTAATTACTCAGTAATTTTAATATAGGACGTCACTTATATTAACAAATTATACGGTCTGTAAGTATTTTATTATGTATTTTAATTATAAATAATTATTTAAATTATTATACAATATTAAATAGAGATTAATTAAATTTAATCTATTTAATAATAATATAATAATTAAAAAATATAATTTAATATAATTAATAAATAATTAAATAAATTATTTGTTATTAATTTTTATAATATTATGATACTACGTTCATATATATTAATTAATTTTATTTTAAAAATAATTAAATACTTTCAAAAATGTAAAAATATAAGTAAATTATTTAAAAAATATAAAATAAAATTATAAAATTATAAAAAATTAATATATTTTAATTAATTAAATAATTAATTGTATTATAAATAAATTTACATGATAATAATTTTAAATTGGAACTCAAACTAATTATTAATTATATCTTGTCATATTTATTTATTTAATAATTATATTATTTTATATTAATTTAAACCCATAAATTCATGTTAATTTATTAGATTATATCAAAAATTATCACTTCTCACTCTAATTAGTGTAATTGACAAGAACTTAATTAAAAAATAATTTATCTTTCATATATATATTTATATACACGCGCACGTGTGCAACATAAACAAAAATAAATTTTAATGTAATGATTCTAATTAATTATGAAATATTAATTTAAAATTTAATTTATGATAAATAAAAAATAATTGTTAGGATTAATTAATTGTTGATTATAAATTTTTAATTTTAAGTTCGGATAAATTAATTATGCACGTGTACAACATAAACAAAAATAAATTTTAATGTAATGATTCTAATTAATTATAAAATATTAATTTAAAATTTAATTTATGATAAACAAAAAAGAGTTGTTAGGATTAATTAATTGTTGATTATAAATTTTTAATTTTAAGTTTGGATAAATTAACAAAAGAAAATTGCTATCATACGCTCTTTATATCTTCCAAAACGTCAATATCATGAACAAACAGCTCATTTGAGAATCACGATTTAACTGTTTACCTAAATTTTTCATTGGCCTATACTATTTATAATTGCCATTTTCATTGGAGTATATTATTTATAATTGTCATTTTCATTGGAGTATACTATTTACAATTGTTTGCCAATATTTATAATTTAAATTTAGTTGATATGTTGGAGGAAATTAAATAAATATATGAATAATCAGAAAGATTGATTAGGAAATAAAATTATCGTAAATCAATCTTTACATCTTATAACATAATTCACAAAATAACTCATTCTCTCTATTTTTAAAAAAATTAATTTTGTCACAAAATAATTGTTAAATTTTTTATTCAATATGTAATATTTATCTATGTATATTTAATTAGTTTTTGGATTTATCACGTTATTGTTATTTTTTTTAAATTGTGAGTGAATAATTAAGTTAACCTCACTTAATAAATGTAATCATTTTTTCAAATGATATATTATTTTCTTAAAATGCTATTATCTTGTTATGATCGAAATCAAATAATTAATTAAAGCAAAGAAAATTGAACTTGTCAATCAACTCACAGAAACAAAAATCAATCCATTATCAATTTTGAATCAATGATGATCCACAATCAATAATACATACAAATAGATTGTGCTCGACCTCACCTGATAAAAACCTTTTTAATAGTTTCATTTCGACAAATTGAGCAAGGCAAGAAAATGCAGATCTTAACCTCTACTCGATAACCCGCACGGTGCCGATCAGTTCTCCGGCCAAACCGATATATCGGATGCGAGACGAGAGGCAATAGCCGAGTGGTACATTACATCGTGGAAAGACGAACTCTCCATCGTCTTCCTCCTCAGCTGCTTTGCCTTCTCTTCCGTGAAGCATCCGGGTGCGAACCTCGATCTGATCCGACCCGAATCCTTATCCACATCTGCCATTTCGGATGGTTTTCTCTGGCTGGTGTTGGTAATGTAGTCGGAATCGGAGTGCCAGCCAAAGAGCGGAGACCACCAGTTGCTGGAGGTGGAGGAGGAAGCAGTTAACCTGCGATTCGAGGCAGGTTTTCTTGACCCGGACCCGGATGAAGCCCGGATTGGAGTGGATAAGGAGAATGTAGTAAGTGCGCTAACCATGAATGCAAACTTCAAAGACCGATAGAAAGAGATCAAGAATTATACCTAACGGATATTATTAGCTGCAACTAAATAACTGTACTAATTGTAAACCGTGCTGTCAGCGATTGTACTTTGGAGTTTATAGGTATTTTGAAGGGAGAAGTAGGGGTAATTGAGAAAAATTGTACAAGTAATTAATGCGAATGGTGGTTAAGGAAATGCAGGGGATTGGAGCGGTGAGAAGTGGATAAGATTGTACACGTGGAAGGTGTCGGAGAACGTGTCGAGCGGTCTATTTTTGCGCTTTTTGGTTGCTCTTTTGGTTCACTCTATTCAAGATTGTTGAGTGAAGGTCACGTGACTTAGCGGACTGGCGAAGCAAACAAGGCGTGTTGTCTGCTTTAAATTTATAATTTTTTAAAATATAAATATCTTTTATTTGATATTTTAATTTGTAGAGTTATATAATATTGGATGGGCAGCACTATGGTGCATCCCGATTCATGTCAAGAGGCTATGGTACCATGTTGAAATGAAATATGATTTTAAAACTTAAATATTTAATTAGTTTATGAATAGAGTAATGGTAGATACTTACTTAAGGTGGTCCAAAGAAGCAGATTCCAAGAGAGAGGGCTGAATAGTTTTCTGGGAGCTCTGAATGGAACTTTGCTTGGTACACTGGAAGACAAAACCATTGAAGCAACCCCACTGTCTGCAATGAAAATCCTGAAACACCCTTTATAACGAAGTAAAGACTCAGATTGTGGGCATTGTGTATATATTTAGCTTCTGCCTTCAGGTAATTCTTATGATTCAGGATATTTTAAAATTTGTTTTGTAAATTAACCTGTCCCAAATGTCTTAGGCTTAATGTTGGACACAATAGAACGAATTCATGCGACACTCACGAGCCATGTTATTTGAGAGCCAATCTTACTAACTAGTTCTTACTTGTCTCAATTTTAATAGGAGGTTCATTCTAAACCTCAATTAATTTTTGTTCTAAGATTGGCCAAAATCCCATTTATGTTAAGGCTAACCAAATCTCATTTATGTTAAAATACATGAGACTCAGTTTTTATTTCAGAAATAGCCAAAAGAGTCAGTTTTACTAACTAGTTTTGAGTTGTCTCAATCTTAATAGGAGGACGGCTTTAAACCATAATTAATTTTTGTTCTAAGACTGGTCGAATCTCATTTATATTGAGGCTAGGCAAATTTGGTTTACGTTGAAACAAGTGAGACTCAATTTTTATTTCGGGATGGCCTAATATCATCTATGTGTGAAGCAAGTTAGATTAGAGTTGCATATGTTGTTTTCACTCTAACTAGTATATATTTGTCTAAATTAGAGTCTTCAGCCTTGTGTCATAACCCGTGCCTATTATTAACTCAAAAAATTAGCATATTATTTGTGTAACCTATGTTGTTTTTATTCTAGTTAGTATGCTTATCTAAATTGGAGTCTTCAGCCTTTGTCACGAGTTAGACATTTGCTATCAACTTAAAAGACTAGTATATTATATACTATTATCTATTCGGCTTTCTAATAGTCAAGCTCATCTATTATAAATCTACTTAATCTATTTTAGTTATTTTAACATTTTTTGAAGGTTTACATTCTACGTGGCAATCTTTTATTAGAAATTGAAGTTTTTAGTCTTTATCACAAGTTAGACACTTGCTATTAATTCAAAAGACTAACATGTTATATCATGAACCATCTGACCTATTTTAATTGTCTTAACATCTTTTGAAAACTTATATTATACGTGACAATCTCTTATTAAAATTTAAAATAAGATATTTAAAAATTTATATGTGAATAAAAATTTAAATTTTCTTTTATATCACTTATTATAGAATGAGTGCTTGCTATTATTTCAAAATACTAATCTATTATATAATATTATTTACTCGTACTTATAAATTCAAAATTAACTCATATTCTATTCGACGTAAAATGTGACACTTAAAGACCTTAAACCTCACTTACAATTACCTAAGATTTAAACATTGATGGTCATTTATTAAACACAACATGGATATAACAAATTTACTGTGAGGATCAAATGGTTTTGTTCCTTTCAATTGGGTTATCTTGATAGCTTATTATCTTGCATGAATAGATTGCAATCAACATGCCTAAGAGCTCACCAGCAATCCTTGTAAATTTATTGATTAGAGCACAAGCATTAAATATTGCCAAAAGAAACAGCAATAGAGCTGTCCATACACAAACCCTGTCAGGAATCACCCAAAGCCTCACAGTTAAACATCATTTTTGTGCAAGTATTTGATTGGAGACTCTGTTCAGGTAGAATTCTACGACCATCCAGCCCAAGCCAGGTGGAGTTTCTGTCCCAAAGTTGTATAAACAAGTTTAAATAATAGCCGTAGGTTCCGCGACTTCTAATATCAAAAGACCTTGCCCTCCAAGGAGTGAGTGTATGATACCAAAAAGAGCAGTCGAAGCTAAAGTCTCCACTGCACTCAAGTTTTCATCTAAACCAAACACTATGAGAATCATCACAAAAACTTGTAAACAAAAGATAATGCAAAACCAGCAAGAAAAAGATAGTAAAGCAAAACCTGTTATCTCTACTCAATTGCTTGCGAAAGGCGATAACCGGAATGTAAGTTGTTGGGGCCAATATCCTATTACTATACGTGCAGAACAAGTAATCATTTGTAAATTAGCCTGTAATTTCAACTTCAACAGTTAGTCTAACAAAAATTAAAGAGAAACTAATAAAAATAGGTTGGAATACCAGCAATCCAATCTGGCTTGCAACATGAAACTCTTCTCCTAACATCGTTTATGATCCCTTTGAATGGAACTTTGATGTTCTCCATTTCTGATTGAAGAGATTGGTACAGTACTCCAAATGTAGACTTCCTTAAATTTGCCACGAATTTCTCAGAGAAAAAGGAAGAACCTGAGGGATATCTTGTGTGTATTCCCAGGGAAAAGAAGCTAAAGAGATTGTTACGGGTTTAACCTTTCAACGAAATAAACCATTTAATTATTCAAGTAACAGTTGTTGCATGTAAATAGAGGAGAACCTAAGGGATATCTTGGTCGCGTGGCAGCTCAATTTTCGACATTTTCTTAGGATGGACAAGTGTTGATGAACATGCAAGTAAAAACCAATTAGAATGTTCTGAAAACATAGCACACAATGCTTTGGAATCTACGTATTGTTGATCCCAATCTTATCATTCATCTTTATATGTACTCTATACTCAACCTGATGATCTGCAAATCAACTCTGTTTCTCTTAATTCTTTCATTTTCCTCTCCTGTTTTCATTTGCAATGGCATTCTTCAATAGATACGCCATCATTGTTTTGGCATAAAAAATTTCCATTGTCTATGGCACTGCAACTAATTTCCCTTACTCTCCTTCGACAATCTCTTGAGGATAAACCCGCAAGAACACAAAGTACAGTAACAGGTTCTCGCATGCATATTTCTAAATACCCAAAACAGAGTAGAAATTCGAAGAGAAGCAGTTGATATCTTACCTGATCGTGTCTTTCCTCATTGATGTTTCTAACCTTCAAGTCCCCTTGGCTTGTCGTCAGCTCGCAAAATATCTCAGCGTCACACATTATCTTTAGTTATTTCTTGTGTAGACTCCAAATTTATATTTGTAGCCGACTGCTTGGAGTTCTTTCGAAGTTTTCAGTTTTACCCTTGGCAACAATCTCGCAGCCCACGATAAACAGCCTATTGCAATTTGGGTAAGCCCATTTGAACCCAAAAGGGTAAAGGCATTGTTTGGATGGCGTCACAAAACCCAGAATCATAATGATTTGACTTAACTCGCAAAAAAAATATACCATAAAAGCAGGTCATGGCTTCATTCATGATTCCTGCTCTTAGCCCTTGATACAGTTCTGTATCTTTCTATTTTTCATTTTGTTATTTTTTCCCTTTTAATATTTTCAGATATCTATGTATTTTTCATAAGCTTAGATTCATAGCTTCTGCAATCAGCATTTCTTAGCCTCATTAAAATCAAATCAAAAACAAAAAAAACGCATGACCCTGTAACTAGGGTTTCCTCCAAATTGTTAAAAAAAATCTATATAGGATCAACTTAGTATCGACTCAGCTTTGTTCATACAATAAAACTAGATATATATATATATATGTTTGTTTGTGGCTTGCATTTTTGATCTGTAGAATTTTTTGAAAATTTTTTCCAAATTTTTTGTGGGTTGATTTTGTGATAAATGGACAAGAAAAAGGTGGCAGTACCATTAGTTTGCCACGGGCACTCCCGGCCGGTGGTCGATTTGTTTTACAGTCCGATCACTCCAGATGGGTTCTTTCTCATCAGTGCCAGTAAGGGTATGGTGTCGTTCACAAATTTGTCATCATTTGCTTAAGTTTCCTGCATATGTTCGTTGACTGACGATGTTATTATTCGATAACCTGAATGTTGAATGACCGTTGTTTAAATTTGATGTCATGATTTCAGCTGGGTTTTCTTCTTTTCTTGAGACTTTCTTGAACTGGTGATTTTATTACATTTAGTCATTAATTATTTGTATTTATTTGGATTCTTTAGTAAATTGTCGTATGGTTATCATTTCGCTATGTTAATTTGGGTTTAGTGACTAATCATTGATTAATATTGAACTGTGTCACTGATAGTCGATCATTGAAAATGACTGTAAGGCTCGGTCATTGACTGGAAATTTTGATTTATTTACACATTGGTGAATTTATTTTTTTTTTCTTTTCCTTATTATTTTTTAACAGTATCATCTGTAATTGTAAGTTTGGATCCTGTCTCATAATTTTATATTTTGTTTTCTCTGAATGTTCATGATATATTCAATCTTACTGGCTATGCGATGGTTTAGCAATGTGATGTTAATTGAGTTTATTCATGAGAAATAATGCTACATATCTAATGGTTATGAATGAATTCTGCAGTGTTAAAACTCTGTTTGATTTTATGATGTTATATAAAATGTAGATTCTAGTCCAATGTTGAGAAATGGGGAGACTGGGGATTGGATTGGCACCTTTGAAGGCCATAAAGGTGCAGTGTGGAGTTGTTGTCTTGATGCTAATGCTTTATATGCTGCATCTGGCTCTGCAGATTTTAGTGCGTAAGTAGTTGATCTTTATCTTGTTAAAATCTCTTTACTTTGAAGAATTCTTTAATTGTAGTTGTTATTTAACTTCCAATAGAAAAATGATCGTTTAGGCTGCTTAACATTAGTACATACTAAGGTTGTGAATTTTCACCATCGGCTGATGCTATGAAATAGCTTGTTGTAAAATTTAATTCTAAGCTAATTGAAAATATTCAATTTTTAGACAATTCAGCAGATGTTATTTATAAATGCTGTATATTACAACACTCCATCTTTCACAGGAAATTATGGGATGCATTGACTGGGGATGTAAAGCATTCTTTTGATCACAAGCATATTGTACGAGCATGTGCTTTTTCAGAGGTAGATTTTATTCTTCCCCCCTTGTGTCTTGAGGATTCTGCTTTTTATTTGCTTTATTTTCTGGACCTCTACTTCCTCAATCTTCTCTTTATACCATGTCAACTCCCTTTTCATCAGACCAAGGGGAATTTCCATACTATAGGAACTTGGTCTTGAGATGCTCTACCCTTTTATATTTAAGACAGATAAAGATTTATTATTTTTATGCAAAAAGAAAAATCATTTCTTTTTGGATCTGTGAGATGATGTTCAAATAATAGTTGATTTAGCCTTTTGCATGCAATAAGTTAGTTCTTTTCACAGGACACACACCTTCTACTCACTGGGGGAGTAGAGAAAATTCTTCGTATATTTGATTTGAATCGTCCAGATGCACCTCCAAGAGAAGTTGACAATTCTCCTGGTTCAGTTAGAACTGTTGCATGGCTTCACAGTGATCAGACAATATTAAGTTCCTGTACTGACATTGGTGGAGTGAGGTATGAAGAATAATTAAATCACTGAGGCTGACCCAACAACATTTTATTACTTTGATTGGTTGAATTGGACTTTGTTGGTTTTGTCTGAGATATATAATGCTTGTATAAAAAATCTATATAAATGAGTTGGTTTTTAGCCACTTGAGATATGAGGTGAAATTTCTGGTATTCTATGAAATTAATTGAACATGCTTCTTATGTGTGAAATTTCTAAACTGTTCCATCGTGACGCTCTATCCAAAGCCATAACTTCTGTTAAATACGAGGCAGAATCTAAGATAACAAAAGTTTAGGAAGAAAAAAGAGGTAGAATCTGACTTCCACTAATATCCTAACAGTTTGGTAATTTACTGTGACTTCAATGCATATATGCTTTCTGTATGGTAAGCATAATGTATCAAGCAAACAATGCCAATCAAAATTCTCTCTCCATGATCAGGCTCTCTTTATATTTCAAATGTGTAAGAACTAAGAAATGTGGGCCAGAAAAGTTACAATAGGGTTATCCCGGCGTCCAACCAAATGAATGTGCACATTGATGTGCTCATTGCCAGACGGGACTTCAGCCTGATACTTAGGCACCATCTGTTAGTGTTTTGGCAGTAGAATATAAATTCTGCAACAGTATGTGGTACATCTGAGATGCATGTTTTTAGTTTGGAATATTTTGTACCAATTCTCTCTGACCTATTTTATGGTTGAGTGTGGTTTTTTTTTTTTTTTTTTTCTTTTTCTGTGTTTGGTTGGGATTAATTAGTTGTTTCTTCATGCTTTTGAAGTATGCTAGTATTACAAACGCTTGAATCTTCAGTATAGTCTTCTTTGTTAGTCCCTGCTTTTTTGGCATCATTGTAGGTTATGGGATACAAGAAGTGGCAACATTGTCCAAACCCTTGAGACCAAGTCACCTGTAACCAGTGCTGAAGTTAGTCGGGATGGTCGTTACATAACCACTGCTGATGGCTCTAGTGTTAAGTTTTGGGATGCAAATCAGTAAGTTCCAAAATGATTAGTTTTGTTATTCTTGATACTTTAGCAGGCATGGTTGATATGATTCTTTCCTGTTTATTCTTCAGTTTTGGATTGGTGAAGAGTTACAACATGCCATGCAATGTAGAATCAGCGTCATTGGAACCAAAACTTGGCAATAAATTCGTTGCTGGAGGAGAAGATATGTGGGTCCATCTATTTGACTTCCATACTGGAGAACAGATCGGTAGGTTCTTCTGAATGGAGCTATTTGTGTTTCTCATACCTCAATCAACGAAGTGCCCTTCTATCATAGTATCATTTTCTGGGGCTATATCATACTAAATAACGAGGATATGCTCCTTTTTTTTTTCACCTGTTTTCAACCGGACATTAAACAGCATTACTATAAACTATCTCCCAAAATAAAAAACCTCATCTGGAATGCAGAGCCGTGCTTGAGTTCTTCATCTATACACTGTAGAAGGCAGAATGTCAATGTTTTTCATGCATGTAAATTGTTAGGGTTTTTAACTTCTACCTCCTTCTGGAATGTGTATGCAGGATGCAACAAAGGTCACCATGGTCCTGTCCACTGTGTACGATTTTCACCCGGGGGAGAATCCTATGCTTCAGGATCAGAAGATGGCACTATTAGAATATGGCAGACAAGCCCTTCAAGTCAGGAAGAAAACAATTCACAGACTGGAAATGCTGGGAAAGTAAAGGTTACAGCAGATGAAGTTACCCGTAAGATTGAGGACTTTCATATAAACAAAGAAGGGAAGGCTGAAGAGAAACAGAAGGTTGCAAATACGTAAATCAGTCCTTCCAACTATCCTTCCAAGTTTGTTGTTTGAAATGTTTGATATGCTTTGCACTCTGCTTCTGTTTAACAAGTTGTGGGTAAGAGGATTAACTTTTATTTTTCCACTTTTTTGGTGATTGTCCAGCAGAAATGTAATGGACTCTTCCTGTTTTAAATTTGATTGCAGTTTTATGAAAGGACATTCTGCCTAAACCTTCTTGTTTTTCCTCATCAAAATCAGCTGGTTTCATGTTTTATTGTACATATCCCGAGAAACGTACAGTGTGTATTGGATTATTCAGGGTGGTTTCACTCTTCAGCCAGCCTCTGATTATTTTACAGTGAACAAGCTGCAAATCAAAAGAAATTGGGATTCTCTTTACACGCAGAATTGAAGAGCAAACTTAGAATTCAAATTTTAGTTCAGCTAAAAGAAAAGAATAGTTCTAACTTAATTCAGATGGAAAGCACTTAGGGCCGGGCTTCAATTGAAGATGGCCTGGGCGATTTCAGGTCATGGGTATGTAGGCCTGGCCCAATATAAGGCGGTAAATTTAATAACTTTTGAGGGTAATTTCGTCAAAATGACAACATAAATTGCTTTGCAAGTCAAGATCTGGTTTCTTCAAAGGTTCCTACCCGGTCGGTTAGTCGCGGCTCTCTGCCTAAAATCTCGGAGCAAATACCCGCTTCTTCTTCAGTTTCTCCGATAATTTGAGTTCAGATTAAAAGAAGAAATAAATTATTGGTAAACCATAAATATTAGGCGGGAAAATGTCGGGAAAAGGGGCGAAAGGCTTGATAACAGGTAAAACCACCCTTAACAATAAGGATAAGGACAAGAAGAAGCCCATTTCTCGTTCCTCTCGCGCTGGTCTCCAGGTCTCTCTATTTCTCTGTCTCCATCTTTTGAGTTAGAATATTTGTATTGCAAATGCTTTTGTTCATTGAAATTTGTGTTAATAATTTTAAATTTTTTAGATATTTTTTTTTGACTTTTGAGTTAATTTTTATTGGAATTTGGGCCGGTAAAGTTGGATTTCCTGAATTCGAATTCACTAGCGGCTGGAATCACTGTGTAAATTGTGTAAATAATTTATCGTGCAAATATGTGTCTGTAAGTGGACGATAGATTTGAGGAATCAAGATTAATGGGAATGATTTGTACGTGTTATATTAGAGGTGACTGTTGGTGTTTAAATTTCGTAAGGTCAAGTGTCATTGGTGAAAGATGGTCTAACATGGCTTTTGGTAGGAAGTGTATTACTTTGAACTGTTTTTTGTTCCGGAGAAAAAGAAAGGTTTAAGACTTGATGTTTTATGTATAGAAAGCCCAACAATTATCAATAATATAACTTTAGGGTGTAGTTGATGTGAAGAGTAGAGGAAAGTGCTTGAATTAGTTGCAAGGAAGACTACAGAATTTTTTGCAAACTAAGATTACAATGATTGCACATCTGAGTTTCTTTTAGTGTCAGTTTCAGTTCAAAACTTTGATAAAATAGGCAATGGTGAGGGATTTTGATCAGGTTCTTCATTTAGAGAAATTCATTTCTCAGTCTTTATCTCTTATCTGATTAACATGGAATAAACTTTTCATGGCAAAATAATAGGCAATGTGGAATTTATTTAGGAATTCCTGATCATGCACTTTTTCACAAGGGATACAAGAAAATATATATTTTTTGTTGCAGTGAAGGGTTGGATAATTTATTTTGATGCGGATGCTTTTACGGTGTTTAAGTTCATTCTTGGAAAGATCAATGAAAGATGGGGGGTGAGACTTTAGTAAGATGTTAGGAAAAATACCCTATTTTTGTCAAGAGGTATACGCTCAAGTCTCAGATGTTATATGAAAATCTTTATGAAGAAATTTTGGGGATATGGAGTGGTAAAATTTTCAATTAACACAATGATGAAGATAAGTGGCTGCCAATTTTGAAAGTCTATTAAAAACTTAAAGGAAAGCTGTTTGTCCTAGGCACAAACATTGATTTGATATAGTTTGAGGATGTTGGGCTTACTATGTTGTTTTATAAAATCCCAGGTAGGCCCAACTTCATCCAAATTATACTAAATCAAAGTTTGGGCCTTGGACTCCCTTCTTTTACATCTTTGATAGACTTTCAAAGTGTCTGCTATGTATCTTAATTTTGTTAGATTACATTCAAGCGTTTCTTTGTTGAGGTCTTGCCAATCATGACAATTTCTTTGAAGGAGTTGTGGTTATTTGCAGAATTGGCTAGGATCAGATTACACCACTTATAGGGTTTAGAATGATGATGAACTGAGTGGGAGGTCTGGACCAAAAGTCTGGGCATCTTGGTTATTAACTTTTGATAATTGGCCAAGTGTAATAACTTCCCGTGTAACTGAAGTTTCATCTTAGCTGGTACTTTGATTACTTGCGCATATATAATATCTTGAACAAGCATCACTTTATAGTTTAATTATAGATGCCTTGGTTCGTCCATTGTAATAGTTTAATGTGTTTAGAATAAAAAAAATACTCTGAACGCTCCTGATACCTGATTGAGCTTGTTACGTATTTTCTGATTAGTCAGAAGCACTAGTCTTTTTGGCCCATTCGAGGTTCTAATCAGCAGGTTATTGAGTCTGTTAATAGTTTTTCTTGTTTTGAGATGATTCTGTGAGCATACTGCCCTTGGGGCATTTGTTGTGATTGAAATTATTTGCAGTAATGATTCTAGATTAGTCACCTATTTCATGTTGAATCACAAGGGAGTGTTGTGTTCTAATCTGTTCAAAAAAGCAGACGGAACTGCAGTGTTTCAAGAATTACATTCTGTTGTTTCTCATTGCAAGTTGTTATGTTGTTCCATGCAGTTCCCAGTGGGAAGGGTCCATCGTCTACTAAAGCAAAGAGTTGCTTCAAACGGAAGGGTTGGAGCAACAGCTGCTGTTTATACAGCAGCTATCTTGGAGTACCTGACTGCTGAAGTCTTGGAGTTGGCTGGAAATGCTAGCAAGGATTTGAAGGTCAAACGAATAACGCCTAGACATCTGCAGCTTGCCATCCGGGGAGATGAAGAACTCGACACCCTGATCAAAGGAACCATAGCCGGCGGAGGAGTTATCCCGCACATTCACAAGTCGCTTATCAACAAATCCTCCAAAGAGTAGTTCGGAACACTTTCATCTCGGCTTTGTTAGTGTTTGTACTCTTAACCCTAAAACGTTTGAACGAGAAACGGTGGCAAAGATTCAATGCGATTGATTAGCGTTATTCATATCACGCAGTGATAACAAAATAGTTATGCTTGTTTTCCATATTGGTAGTGTAGGATTGAAATTTGAAATAATACTAGGAAATTTCAGTTTCTTTATCCCTATTCATTTATGTTCTTTGTGTTCAAAATTTTATGCTACCATCTGATGGGTGAACCAGCCACTGCTCTTTGCTGCCTTGGCAGTAAACCTGCAGTGAACCTGAAATCACAGGTTAACTGCTCTTGACTGCATTTTAAATCTTTGAATGTAATATCTTTGCAATCCCTATAATAATAGTAGCATCAGCCACTCAAAAATGATACCCACCAATGGTATCTAAGCTCTAACTGAAGTTCATATACAGAGAGATCCCTAAGAAGTAGAGAGAAATCTGAGACAGAATGTTATTGATGAATGGATCCACACAAATTTAAAGATATTGAAATGTCAATTGTAATATACTATTATCTACACTTTCTCTGCATGGGTGATATCCTCTTCTGTTAATGCGCAAAAACCTGACAGTCCTCCCTGCAAGAAATCCTGGAAAACTAAGCGAACTCCAGCTAAAAGGCAAATATAAAATTGAAGATAACAGTTTATGAGCGCTTACGAGCATGTAGTTAATGCTTCCAAAAAGTAATTTCTACCATTTTTGATGACTCCCAAATGTCAATTCTCGTCAATGAGATTCATTTTCAGCTGGCTCCTTAAGTCTTGTCTCTCTTTTTCTTGTTTCTAGACAACAAGGTTGAAGATTAAAGCTAAGCACCTCTTGGTAAAACCCAGAAGCAGTGAAAAGAGAAAAGAATATACAGCAGGAAAAGGATTATCATACACGGATGATCAAAACTCCGGAGGACTAGAAGTAAGATTCATATCTGGGCCAAACCCTGATCCACCAAATATGTAAAATTTGAACTAAGGCCCAAGGAATAGAGCCAAATATCCTGTTACTAGAAAGACAATTGCTATTGAATCCATATATTCACATTTGGTGCATATGATGGTCGTGGGGGAAAGCAGGAGTTGACGGTGATAACAATGACTGCTTTGTACAAAAATGCCAAGGCTTGGTTTGGCATTGAGATGTGGATTTTATGCCAAAATTGCTATAGAATCAAAACACCAAAGGTTAAATAAAAATTAAAAAAAAAAGATATGTCTCACAAAAATTTGGTGTTACCAAATACTTTTCAGCTATACTTTCAAAGCATAGTACAAGCATCACTATCCAAAACAAAATATATAGGAGCCACTTATAGGCATGCACAAGTCATCTGAACCAACTACTTCATTTTATCAACATTCAAACTTGAGATCAACCACAACCTATTCATAACCCATAATGACAAGCTAAAGAAAAAATGTGCAACGCCAAACAATAATCAATTGGATGTCAACCGCTAAACAAACAATAAAGTTATATTTGGTTTGCATGGTGGGCTTGGGAAGAAACAATCCGATGGTGAGTGTACAATGAATGGCAGAAGTACATACAATTTGGCTCTATTTGTGGGGTAATTTGATCCAACTTTGTGTGTATGTGAGTTTGTCCGAAAGTGTATGTGCAAATGCTTCTTAAGTGCATAACAGCAGGAACAAATTAAAGGAGATGGAATTTAAAAGATTCAAAAAAATACCTTATACAGTGCCTTCCACCATTCATCTGACTGCTTCTGTAGCATACACCATTGGATGGCCATATCATACTCGATGGTATTTGGCTGGGAACAGTGTGCTGTTGACACTGCATTTTTCTGAAAAATATAAGGGAAAAATGACACAGATGAGAGTATAAAACATCTTTTAAACTTGGAATAACATGTACAAAATCCCTAAGCAAATTAATGTGGCACCATTATATCATTACCACGTGACCCACAGTAGCCATTCTATTGACTATAACAATTATGGAATATAAACTGATGTGAGAATAAATAATGTGAACAATGTGAAAATCATACAGTAGTCATGTTAGTTTGTATATAGAGTTTATATCCCTAACATTATTCTTTGTATTTTCACACACATTATTCATTTTCGTTAATTCTATCATTTTTTATATTGTCATTCATTCAATACTTTTATGTCATGTCAATTTATGTACCATAATTTGCATAATTTATACACCATAGTTTATACAAGATGTTTGAATGTGCAGTATTGCTCTCAAAATTAAGGACAAAATAACACTAGAACAAATCCTTGATTTCTCAAGAGCAGATGTAAAATGACAAGCAAGTTGGGTCACCATATTTACATGTTGCTTTGGCCTAATTTTGTCAATAATCAGATGCCCAGTAAATCTAGTGAATTTCCCAGGCTCACCAAAAGTTGCTCTGCTACCAACAAGAGGCCTGCAAAGATATCAAATCCAGAATGTTACATAAAATTAAAAACTTAGAATTTGGCACACCTCACACCAGAAATTGGCTTATTCTAGGCAACATTTTAACATAAGATAGAACAAACTTCAATATGGTCAACCTTTATTTATTTTCAACTAGAGGTATCAATGCATACTTAATCTGACCCAGCCCAAGAGGGTGATTTACATTGAATGAAAATTGAGGACCCAGCAAGAGTGATTCAATATTCCTTTTATATGGTTAAGTATACAACTTAATTCATTTTCATGTCCCTTCCCTTTTCACTCTATGCAGCCTCTGCCTCTATCTTTTCTCAGTAAAATTTTTTGCCTAATGGTGCTCCAACCAGAGTGTCTCACATCTACTCCACAAGTTACCAAAAACTGTAAACCAAATTAATTGGTAAACTAAGATCCTGTTTGTTTTTTTATTACCAAACACCTGCATGTGATTGCATTTAACTAATTTACATAATTAAGCCTCTATATAAAAAGTTCCTTTTTTTTTGGGCTTTAGGTAAAATGTTTGAATTAGCTCATTGGTTATCTTCTCAAAATTATTCTCACCCAGTTAATCTATTCACATTCCCACCCATGTAAAATCTAACAATTCTCTTGAAAACTTTCCAAATATGTACTTATTTATTCGGTGACTCACTTTACTTCAATTTTGCTAAGATTCAAGATTTTTCAATCATTTACATGTATTGTTCTATCAAAGGTTTGTTTACAAATTTAAATAAGAAATGTACATATTTTATACAATATTGCAAACTATAACAAATTTCACACCATCATAGTTTTTGTTGGCATGTGTGAGTAAATATATTTTATTTATATATCTTTCAAGTAGTTTAATGTTTATTTAACAATTAAAATTTGTAACGCCACCAATATAAAAACATTGTTTTCTGGCATTCAAGCTTATTCAGATTTAAAAATAAAATTAAAAAAAAAAAGTAATTATAAGCTTGCCTTTTCTCTCATCATCAGGTTTTTCTTTTGTTATAAGATGCAATTCTTTGTAACCAAGATCATAATTCTTCTCACACACAGAGTCTGGATAAGTTTACAAGCTACCTTAATTGAAGACAAGGTGAGGATTCTTCAAGAGGCATTATATGAGTTGGGAAGACAAGGTTAGGGTTTCTCACCCCATACCTGCTTTCCAACCATCAAATATTCAACTATATAGTTAGCTTCTTAGGTGAAATTTATAACTATATAAACCTTTTGTAAAAAGCCACCTAGAAGCTTTTGATTTAGCTGTTTTAAGATAGAAACAAAATAAAAGGTGCCCATCATTCAAAGCCAATCAATTCATCAAATAATCCCCGTGTCAGTCAAATCCAGTGAGCAATTTTCTACTCTATTTCTCCTATGTATACCATGTTAATTGTGTACTATCCTATTTCAATAGGACCTCAGTGCACTAATAATATATGATATACTTTTGTTTTAGCCAAAATAAAAGAAAGATATAAAGAAACTATATTAGAAAATTTTAAGAGATTTTTCATTCAAACACTCAAAGATTTCTATTCCCTAGGCCATTACAGTTGATCAACCTTTCCCTTCTGCCAAAGTGATATGAAGATTCCACCCCCCTCAACACCCAATGCATTGCCCCAACCTCAGAACTTATGTACCATTTGGCTGCACAGGCCAGCAGGTGGTCAACCTGTTAGATTTATCTACTGTATACTCTGAACATGATTTATGTTCAAATTATGACTTGATTAATATTAACTATATAATCACTATAATTAAGTTATAAAAAAATCATTAGAAATTCTAAACTATAGTTGTCTTCTTAATTTAATAGCCAGAAATTGGTTAATCATCCATGTAAGAAAATATTGAGCACCCATAACAAATATTGGCAAACAGAAATGACACAAAACAAAACAAGTTATACGAAGTACCTCCCATCAGCTAGCATTAGGCATCTCCTTCTTAAGCTAGATATTGCTAAATCAGCTACATCTTTGGACTTGAATATAACCAGAGCCTTACCTGTTTTCAGATGTAATGACCAGTCTTCATGAATGGGTACGTTTGAACTTTCCCAGCATATGAATTCAGACATCAATCATCAAATACGCACTTGATTATTAGATGAATGACCATGTAGAGAATAGAGCCACAAAAGATGATATACCACTGTGGGGGCTGGAAAAAGTATCACGTTGTAGCATCTTTGCCTCAACCCTTTCATGAAATGCATGCCAAAGCAGATCCTGTGGAGGGGTACAATTAAAAAAAAAGGAATATGCATCAGAGAGAGCAATTGGGATTCCGCCAGATTAATTTTACAGTTAAACTCAACTTAGCAACTCAATTCAGATATGGTAGTCATTACCCTGTATATGACTGGGTATTTTGACATGTTTGATGTAATTTCAACTATTATAATTGTGTTAATCCAAAGGTCTAAACATTTAGTAATAAGTTGCACATAATTGTAGAAGTACATGGTTATTTTGAGGCCACAGGCTGTTCCACATCCATGCTAAGGCTTTACAGATTTAAATGCAAAGAATAATTATTGTGTACATCCTACTACAAACTTTATTTCAAAATATTAATTTTCTTAGTCATGAAACCTACTGCACAAAGTCACCACAGAACAGAAAACAAGATATCATTAAGTTGTAAATGCAAGTTCCTTCGGACAGGAGTTATTAAAATGGAGATATAGAAAATACCTCTACTTCAGGTGAGGTATAGGATGGATCCAGGTTTTCAAGTGATACAAGTTTGCCTAATTCATGAGCTCTCCGCAGCTTTTCCTCCAAAGGCTGATGAAGAAATGATGACAATAAATATAAGAGATATTAATCAACAGAAGATGTTAGAATCAAATCAAATTTTGAATTTGATCACTTTTTTAAAGTTGGCATACTGGCTTTAAGCTATTAGATTCAAAGTCACCTAAGTTATCATCAGACCTCATAGAAGACAATGAAAACAGTTGAACAAGGAAATTAAGCAATTCCAGCAACAAGGAGATTTGAATGAGATTTTATTCAGAAGGAAACACATACAAATCAACAGATTATGACAGGTTAAATAAAGGAGAAGAATTGAGGCAGAGAGAATTAGAGCTATATTTTTTATACTTGTAATGGTTGGATCTCAATTCACCCCAATGTCAAACTAACTACCACCCACTCATAGAAGAAGCAAAGGTATTGCAAATTGAAAAGTCAATTTGCCAACACGTAGCGCTGTTGAATGTCCAGGGTAAAAATGAGGTACCGTTCTGGAAGCAAATCTCAAGAAGTCAAGGAATTACGAAACAGTGGAATTTTTCTGATTTGTTGCAGCATTCTCAATCTGAACCAAGGTACATCAGAAAATTTTCTTTGCAGCTGTAGAATATTCAGAGCATGCCAGCTGATTTCTTGTCATTCTATGTCAACCAGACTCATAAAAAAACTTTCCGCATTGTGAATAATAGATCAAAACAATGAAAGTAGCAAATGTTGGGTATCTCCTAACAATCACTACTGCTATAAAACTTCACTATAATTTATGACAATATTTTTCAAAGTCCATCTTAGTCTAGTGCATCTTTTAATTCTCTGACCAAGAACATATCCTGTTCCCAACAAAGCACATCCCTGGCAACCTTCACTCTAATATACTCAAAAGTATGTTCTGCGGCTAACAGTGTAACATAATTTTGTGTTTCTTGAACCATTTTATCCTTTTCAAGCAAGGTGAGATTGAGAATGTCACACAATTAGTTTGATATAGGTAGCTGAAGAGAGAATTGCTAGAGAAGCCGTGTAAGACCATTTTCTTTCAAATAATAAAGTTAACAATATATCATACACAATGATGACAGAAGATACTGTATCTATGAAGTCTATCCAAAGAGAAATAATGTATACCGTATCATAAGGTTAGATGCTGAGACCAGAATGGATGACTTACCAACTTGGAAGCAGAACTTCCTGTGTTATAAACCATTCTATTTAATCTCTCTCTTAATGTGAGTATTTGATTTTGCTTTTGTCCTATTCTTCAGTTTCTCATACTCTTACTTACGTTTCTAAGCACAAGGAACTTGAGGCACTAAATCCTATGACAAAATGATCTTCCCAAGGAAAGCAGCCCATTGTTGATTTGAGAGAACAATATAGAACAATAATAGTAATATGTAGGAATGAAAACTCACTAGCTCCTTGAACCAACCGCTTCTATCCTGCAAGCACAAAACAAAAGATATCGGAACAGTAACCAAAGTCATGAATGAAACGTTGAATCCAAGTTGTATATTTTCTACACGAGTGTTTACAAGACTAATAACAAAGAAAATCCACTTTTCATCTATCAAAGAGCAATTAAAAGTTTAGAACACAAAGAAAATGAAAAATAAGATATCACATTAAAGTCCCTTAAAAAAGAGATATTATTTACAAATTTCAGTTGGCTGAAAGCAGATAACGTAACAAATGATTCAACGTACATTCAACTTATAAAAGCTTACAGAATATGGTCTTCTTGCTGCCTCCAGATTTAGGCTGTCAGTTTTGGTGCCTTTATTCTGGACAAATTTATCAAATTTCTCACTTGCATTGCTGTCCTGAAGAAGCTTTCTCTTCTTAAAAGGGACATGTAATGCACTTGGAGGAGTGACATTCTCATAATATCTCACTTTGGCTCTATTTTCAGCTTGGCTGCAGTTATCAGGCCCAGTACCACCCTTGTCAACAGAAGTTTTAGGCCTCGATGTGGTAGCATCACTAGGAAAATGCCCCAGCTTATTCACATTAACTGCAACTTTTCTTAATTCTGAAATTCCACAAACAAGCTAAATTCATCAAATCAGTTAATTAAATTCAGAAGTGATTTATGTAATGAAGTTAATCTCAGAAATCACCTTTCACCACTGGGCTTTCTCTGATGCCAGAAGTGCCAACTTTAACAGCACCACCAACTGCTTTGTCCAACCCTAACCTGGAAGAACCATATTTTCCAGTTCTATCTCCCACAATTGAATTAGTATTATTAAAAAGCACTTTATCCTTTTTTCTGTTGGAAAAGTGCAGCACTGCATGCATTCAAATTGGTAAAAAGCATTAGTGTATCATAACTATTTTCCACTCAGCAGTTAAGGGAAATTTGCTGAACAGGAATCACTGAAGGTGGGGAAATTTAGTAGATTATATTCCATGACTTTTAATAAATACAGAATCAACTAAAAAATGAGCCTTTTAGTCTACCTTTTCTTTTTAAAGATCTCTTTCCTGCTGTATACTTTGAATCAGGACTTTTAGGTGCCAATGCAGTATTATAACTTGGAAAACACCCTTGCTTATCCACATTTACTACATTTTTTCTAGATTCTGAGCATTTTGAAACAGAGTAATAAAATTTGAGCAATAAATTTAAATGAATACATGCAGAAAAGGTAATTTCAAAAAACACCTTTTGGCACTGGGCTCACTCTAGCTCCTTTGTCCAATCCTAAACTGCCTGATGAACTTGCTTTTGCCATCCCCACCCTCATATATGCTTTAGATATAGGAAGATTAACAAGCGCTTTATCCTTTTTCTGAGTGAAACAAGGCTCCACTGAACTCATTTTAATTAGAGAAGAGTATAAAATCAATGTTCATATCCATTTCAAATACAGCAGATAAGGAAACTTTACTAAGCAAGAAATACTAGATTTAAAGAACAGAACAACCCTCTCTTAGTCTTAGTGATTTATATGAATCCATTAGCTTGCCAACCTTTTGCTTCGCCACTTTTTTCTACAAAACTCTTCTCTATTTTTGACTTTGCAACAGACCTCAATGCAGCATTACCACTTGGATGATACCCATGCTTATCCACATTAGTTCCTGCTCTTTTTGATTCTGAAATGGTTAAAACAAAGCTAATTGTATCAATGATACTTGCAGGTAATACGCATTAAGAACGTATTCTCAGCAGTTAACTTTCACCACTGGGCTCAAATGTATGCCAGAATTACCACCTTTGACAGCATTGCCAACTGCTAACTCCAATCCTAGCCTTGAAGATGAACTTGATTCTCCAGTGCACTCCCTGTCATCTTCTTTGACATTTAGATTATTTACAAGTGCTTGATCCTTCTTCCTGTTGAAAAACTTCTCCACTGCTTGCATTCAAATAGTCGAGAGCATAAGTAATGGTACTCCATTTTGCATTCAACCAATGAGGAAAGCATACGAATCATGAAATGCTGGAGGTAAAGAAATTTGCTAGATAATCCTCTCTGAATTTAAAAATATAGGAGTTCTAACCTTTTACTCCAGCTATTTCCTTAGGAAAACTATCTTTTATTTTAAGCTTTCCAACATCAAAAGTTCGACAGAAGATGTAATTAGCCTGGTTTAATTCTTCTTCAGATAATTGAGGATTTCTCTGGTCATTTGATGTACAGAGGACATTGCACTTCTGCCTAATTGCTTCCTGTAAAAGGAAACATGAAAATGCAAAGTAAAATTGAAAACCTCTAAGTTAGTGAAAACTACCTAGTTAAACAGTCTATTCGGGACAAAAGTTAAGCAACTCAAAAAAAGTTTGAAATGTAAGACAATAAGGGGTAGGCTCATTTTTGTCAACAAGATCCAGAGAGTATGACAATGTACGTTTCACTATTCTATCAAAAGTATATCTTCACTAAGCACGTCAAATATCATCTCTTCTTGCTAAATAAATATAAACCATGGTATCCATTTTTCCCCCACCTCAATCTTAACCTTCTTGTCACCTTTTTAAATCCTTCGGCACACTAGCTGGCAGATTGTAAATACAAATAATTATTACTCCATATTTCATCTATTATTTGTAAGATTATGTCTCCGATGTACAAACAGGGCTACGATCTTTAGAAATGACTGTATATGTATTTGAATGACCAAAACATATTACATGTATATATCTAATGTATCTAGAGATTAGTTAGCTTGCAGCCATAACTACAAAATAGTTTTTCAAGCCATTTTGCTTTAGTCCAAGAACTTTCATTTCTGAAATTCCCATCTGCAATAAATAACTTAACAAGGAAATATTCTAATTAAAAACTAAAAAAGATTAAAACATTTCTCTACATCAATCAGAGAACGACACAAACTCGAAACTATTAGAGAATCTGATTACCAGAGGATTGATATTGAAAAGACCAACGCCCTCACCAGAACCTAAAAATAACTCATTCACGGCGGGCTTATAATCATTCAAAAAATTTTGTATCTCAATTGGGCGAAAAAACCACAAAATCTTCGCTTTCTTTGCTCGGCTTGGTGTCTCGTAGATTTTCACAAGCTTGCCAATATAAGTCTCAAGTTCACCTTCCCGGTAAAGAACTACAGAATCATACAGAAAATATTCCACACCCTTGTATATGAAGGACTCATAGAAGTGGACGTTGTTATTCTTGCCACCAATTCCTTTCTTTATACCCCATCTGAAATTAAGATTCTCTCCTGCTTTTGGCCCTTCAGAATCTGACATTGTGCGTCTGCATTAAACTAGCAAACTTTAGCCTAGCACAGTAGCATTCTTCAAGAACCTATCAGAAACAAGGATACCAAACTGATAAAAGAATACGCAATACGATAAAACAAATCCCAATGCCTTGAGACAGAACACCACATGCTACAATATGAACTTCACACATGAACATAACTAATATGGGAATGTTGTACTACCAACCTCAACCACCTACTTGAGTTCAAGACAGTCATTGCATTAGCATATAGACAAGAGAACACAAATTATCAACGCACAGGTTGAGGCAAGTCGAATGAAACGGAACAATTAAAATACGTGATGAATCAAACGAAGCTGTGGAACAACTAGCAGACAAACGAATAGCAGGGCAGCATTTAACGTTTATCATACAAAGAACAACAAGGGTACATGTGTGACCTATTACTGTGAATCATATCCAAGATCAGATACATGATAACAGAACATCGATCGTGAAACCAATTTGCAATAAACCAAACCCGTGTTCCTGCTGATCAGTGTAGCCAAATATTTTCGACAAAATAAACTATATAAATTGTTTTAAAAAAAACCCAGCATTCCATAAACCCAAAAAACCAAAAGAAGTATGCCACAGAACATTAAAGGTTGCTGCAAGTTATAACATTATTTTATCATTTTCGTGACAAAGGATAAATATGTTTTAAGAAAATGTCGAAACTCAACTATTTTGCATTAATCATTCTCGAACATAAACAATGCAGTAAATGAAAAACCGAAGAACAAAGCACAAAACAGAACAAAACAAAAGGAGAAGAAAATAAGAAGAAATTACTATAAATGGAAATAGAAAGAGAGTTCTAAGCAAAGCAGAGAGTTAAAAGAAAACGACCCACTTCACAAGCAAATTAGAAACATCAAACGAACAAGGGACAACACTGAAAACAACCCAGCAGGAAAACAATAGTGTTTTCTTTGTTTCTGTTTCTCTTGGTTTTTCTTCCGTTTCAGAGAGAAACTTGCAGTGTTAACGTGCGCCAGTTCGAAAAAGAACTGAAACCGACGAAACAAGACAATGGCTGCAGCTAAAATGCGCAGAGAATGTACGGTTCGAGATGATGGACGCTGCCTTAAGGCTGATTTTGACAGACTGCAGGACTGTTGATTTGATTGCCATTGACGGTCACGTACAGAGAGACGAGGCGCAGGCGGTAGGCGATGTTCTTGTGCTTCGACGCGGTCTCATTGGCGCGTGCCATTAACTTTGTTTTCCATTCTGTTCACTCTATCGCCAAAGCTAAAAGATCGGTTAATAAAATAATCACAATTTTATAAATTTTTTAATTAAAAATAAATAAAAAGATTTTATTTCAGAATTTTCTTACACTGAATTTTATTATTAAATTTTCAGATCATTCATCAATTTACATTAAAATTTTTGAAAAATTTGACTAAATAAAACACCTTTAAAAAATATTTTTATTATTTAAAATTAAAAAATAATAACTATTTACAATCATATAAATTTTAGAAACATAATTTTTAAGTTATAAAATAAATATTATTAATTATTAAATTTACTATCATATTAATATTTATTATAATTTAAATTATATTTTTTTAATTTAAATTATAAAAAATTAAATAAATATCAAACCTAGATAATATATTAATCATATTTTATATATATGATTCATACGAATGTGTGTAGCCTTAGATTGTATCGAGTGTATGTTACGCGCCATTGGGTGTGACTGTGGGCGGTTCAATAACTGGAAGGAATGTTGAAAGTGCGCGCGCTTTTCCCCGGCGGTGGAGTCACGTGTTCACGTGACATACCGAGTACGGTAACAGTATTGAGTAATTTCATCAGAAGGGAAATTCGTATGTATAAATTTATATATACGAATAGATATCACACGCTATAATTAAAAAAATAAATATAATTATATTTTTATTTTTATTTTATTAATTATATTAAACTAAATCAATTTTTGTAAATAATTTCTTTAACTTTATATGTCTTGTATTTAATTTTTTAATTTTTATGTTAATAATTTTAAATTCTTTATTTATATTTTAAGTCTTTTGATTATATATTTTAAATTTTATATTTATTATTTTAAATTTTATGTTTTATTTTTAAATTATTTTTTGTTAATTATTTAAAATTTTATATTAATAATTTTAAGTTATTAGTTATATGTTTTAAATTTAATATAAAATAATGTAAGATATATTTTATATATATATATATTAGCAATTTTAATAATTTATTATGTCTTTTTTTTTCTTAAAAATATTCATAACAAGAATAAAATAAAAGAATTTTTTTGGTTTTAACTTTTGTGGTATCATTTTTTGGTAATGGGCATTTGTTCAATTTAATGACAAGTTCCACTCTATTAACTCACAGAAAAGTGGTCATTCATAGACTCAAATAGTAATTGATAGTAATTGAAAGGATAATGGTGAGTGATAGTCTTAACATTGACAATGGAATTGATTCATTTATTAGAGAAGTCAACAATTGAATTTAATTACATTAACATCCAAAGAAAGCCAGTGATTTTTCAAAAGCAACCCAAAAATTAAAAGTCAATTATGTTATACCAAAAGAAGAAATTTGCCATGCTAGTTCATAAGCATAATTTGCTTAATTCTCAAACCTCAACTTTGGGTACCAAATATGAAGAATGCTGCTATGTAACCACTTGTATTAAAGCGATGGTGGGTGATGCGATTTGTCACTAATTTGGAAGCAAGTCAAAAGGGAAGAAAACAAGTAAATGCAGTTTAATGTCACTAGTTTTATGCAAGTTTAGGTAGATATGTTTTATGACATTTTTAAGACCTAGTTAATCAAAAAGATATATACTCTAATTTCTTCTTATTTTAGCTGATTAAAATTTTAATAAAATTCAACGCGATTAGGGATTATAAAGGTGTCATGTAGTAATGGTTTAGTTCATACAATTTAGGTTTATTTGTTTGTGTCATGCTTAAAAGATTTGTTTGACAAGATTTATGAGACTATTAAATTCGTGGGCTCTGTTTATACAACTGTTCTCTACTGCTCACATTTAGTTTATTAAGTTTTCATGCGTAAACTGTGAGTTTCAGTTGAAATCCACATGAGTTTATGTGTCGTGTTAGATTGTTATTTTTCGTGTCTAACTCATATCGAATGTTGCTATCTCAAATCAACCCATTTGCCACCTCTGAACCTGATTAATAGCAGTGATAAATGATTAAATGACACATTTAATGAAACATCGAAGTAGAATCTCGTGTATGTATTAAATAATGATATTTACAGCCAACTCTTAGTACTTCTGGTGGAAGATAATGGCATCTGATTCTAGGAGACACAGCCAGCTAACTCTTGGTCCTAATGGAGTGCCTTCGTTTATGGCTTTTCTGCTTGACATTTGCATTCAATCGTGCCATGTTATCGGCCTGCCACCAACTCAATAAGAACAATAAACCTCTCGGCTCAGTACTATCTATCTCTCTCTCTATATGCATCATTGGTGTTGTTGCTATATTGGAATTATCCTGCATATGTACCAGGTACGAATAAGCTTTTACATCTTCTACTTTTCTAATTTCGTTACATTTTCTCCCATCTGTTTCAGCAGCACCGAAGCAGATATCTTTATTGGCTGCAATTACAACAACGTTCTTCATGGCATCTTTGCCCTCTATTACACCGAGTTCAATGAAAGTTAATACAACAATGGGTTGGCAAGAAACGAATAAAAACTTGAATCGTAGGGGGAATAATAATAAGTCTAAATTATTAAATAGTCCTGCTACTGGTTTTCAGCTTAAGAAAAACATCCAAAACCTTCCCATTTCTGGGATATTACCATCATGACTACCAGAAATCCTGAAGATCAAGCGGCAGATAGCTTCTCTATCAACGCCGTCCCTAAGGAAGTTTGAGGTTATCATCAATCAACTTGAGACAGGAAGATTGTTGGAAAATGGGCTTCTTTTCCGGCAAAACTTTACAGTCAGGTCATTCGAGTTAGGAAGTGATTCCAAAATATCCATAGGTAATTATTTACAGGTACTGATCTTGTAATTCTTACTCCTTTAATCACTATAAGTTTGATATATGTATTAATATCACTTGATTCCTGCTCCTGTAATTTGTATAGGAGAAAAAACTCAATCATCATAAGAGTGTGGGATTACATGCTGATGATTTTGGCTCATCACCAAAAATGATTCCGAGGAACCTGATATGGGTTGTCTGTTGGTCGCGTATTGAGGTGGATCACTATCCTTCATGGTAAACCAACAAACTACGTGCCATTGTATTATATATCATTTATATAGGTAACAGCCCAGGTAGATCATTTCTTAAATTAATAGGGAGATTAAACAACCATTTTGTTTTGTCTTTATGAAGGGCTGATGTTATCCAAGTGGACAGATGGAAGTATAGGTCGGGAAAGAATGGCTTTGGTTGTGACAGGCATTTCCGTGACTTCAAGACAGGCAAAACTCTATTACGAGCAACCAGGTTGAAGTAATATTATCAATAGATTAATGATCAATTAAATTTGTAGGTTCCAGTTCCTTTTTCGATGTGCATGCCACATATATCTGATTTTGAGACACTATATATTCACTCTCTGCCGGTTCTACTTTATGCAGTTCATATGTGATGACAAACAAGGAAACAAGGAAATTGGCAAAGTTCAGTGAGGAAATTGCAGAGGAAATGAATCCACATTTTAAGGACTGTGATCCTATCTTGCATAAGGATAGCAGAAAAATTGTACAACTTAACATGGATAATGCAGATCATGTTCGCACAGGTTTAATGGTAAGTGTTTGGACCATAAGTTTTTAATTATTTAGATTCTCCGATCCATGACCATTCATTGTTTCATACTTCTAGTATATGTCTCATTTTTGCCACCCAAACATGGACATTAATCAGCATGTGAGTCATATAAAGCTCATTTAAGTACGTGCTCGATGTAAATTTCTTACCATTCTTTGTGGTTTCCTTATTTGTTTGCTTAATTGCTTATTAAGCTCGATTGTATAGAGTCATGAGCTTTCTGCGATGAGTTTGGAATACCGAAATGAGTGCAATGGGGATGGTGAGCTGCAATCTCTTTCTAAGGTTACTAGCAACAACAACGACAACTGCAAGGATAATGAAGGAATTGAGTTCGATCATTTGCTTCGGCTTGAATGCCGGCAGGAAATAGTTAGGGGAAGGACTACCTGGAAGCCGAAACATACAAACATTGCCGGAAACGAAGTTCAGACTTGAGCAAAATGTGTTGAGAAATTTTGACGGGCCAAAAATCACTAGCCACAGCCGCAATTATTGAAAATTAAGGACCTGTCTTTTTTTTTTATTTGTGAAAATAAAATATCACTTAATATTATAAATTATAGGATTAGGATCATGTTTCTAATCTTTTGTATACTTGATTAATTTTCACTTGTTACAAAATTAAAATAATAAAAAATTAATTAAAATAAAATTTAACTCATTTATTAATTTTTTTATACTTATGTATAACGAGTTTCTTAAAAATTAAAGATATAAAAGACTAAGAAAAGATTGTTATCCTCACTTATATTGCTCGCTATAATGTAAATAATAATATCAATTATATCATTTTGACACGTCTTGCTTTGATACAAATGAATTTTCAAAAGAAAATTTATTATAACGATATTTTATTGTAAAAAAGAGGATAATTTATTAATAGAATATATAATTATTTACATTGCCAAAGAACATACCTATGATATTTATTCAAAATTAATAACATAATGAAATGTTATATCATGAGAAATGGTAGAGCACCACCTTAATAATTTATTATTGTCATCCCTTGCCTATGTAATTCAGTATATTACACTCAAATTTTAATTATATTCCGATCACTTTGATATTTTATTAGGAAGAAAAATCGTTGTTATAATATGACTTAGCCAAATCATTCAATAAATGGTCATTCGGACCAAATATTCCAAATGATTAGCACTTTGGCCTAACTAAATATTCCAAATTTTCTAAGGAAGAACATTCAGAAATAATGGAGTCCATTTTTTTTTTCACTTCCAGTTTCCTTTTCTTCTCTAATCTCATGTGATGACACTATCACTCGTTGCCAAGACAGTGCTATTAATAGAGCAGGATATGTAACAAGCTTGCAGATTGAATTGCGTAAACTAATTGAAGAGAGGAAAGATGTCATGAGGAGGATGGAACGAGTGCAAGGGTGGCTTTTCAGGGTGCAAGAACTGAAAGCTGAAGTTGGAGATGAAGTTGGAGAACTGCAGAAAGTTAAGTCTCAACATATTGAGAATTTATGTCTTGGAGGCTGCTGCTCCAAGAATTGGAAATCAAGCCACCAGTTCGGGGGGAAAAAAAAAGTGGTTTAGAAGCTAAAGGTCGTGGCTACGCTGAAGAGAGAAGGATGTTTCAGTGAATTGGCAGACAGAGTACCTGAAGATCCAGGAGATGAAATCCCTATTCATTAAAGAAAAAGTGTTCCACTTCTTCTTCTTCTTTTTTTTTTTGTTTTTTCTTTACGTTTGTCATGAACAAATAAATTTAGACATTGGGCTAGTGTCATGCTTTAGACAGAAACAAGTATTATTTTCTAGAAAATACTTCAAAGAGAGCACCATGATATGTTGATCACCTCACCCTTTGAGATCTAATTTAACACAAAAATACTGACAAAAAATATGTAGGAAAAAAAAGTTGCATGCATGAGACCATATTCAATGGATTAAGAATAAAAAATAGAAAATGCAAAGAAAATCACAAGAATTATGAAATAGAAAAGAATGAATCCCAGGGAGAGTTTCAACGGTAGTTGTTTAATTCTATAGTTTCGTCAACCGCCATCATCTTTGAATTAATTCTTCACTTTAATTATTTTAATAAGTGTGAAACCACACTCTTTCATTTGAATTCGGAGATAAATATTATAAAATTTACAAAGAAGACTAGCAAATAATAATGAAAAAGAAATAGATACCAACTACAATAATTTATTTTGTCTCTTGTCATTTAATTTTTTTTAATAACATAAAAAATTACAAAATAATAAAAAATTGTAAATCCTAATATGTTATTCCTTCAACTCTTTATTATGCAACCAAATTTTTAGTAACTCTTGACATGAAGTGCTCAAACCATACACGTAATTGTTCAAAAGACAAGTACTGGGTACATAATTATAGGACAATGAATTATATAAAATATATAACATCGAGAGAGTTTTAAATAGAATAGTTTTGTTACGTTAATATTATTTATGTAGTGAGATTATACAATCAATAAGGGGAGAAAAATATACTCATTAGTAGTGAGTAAAAAAGTTAATAGAAATTTTATCATTTAATTAATATAATGAGAGAAATTTATAAAATTCTCTATTAATTTTTTTCACCTACTACTAATAAATATATTTATCAGTTAAATAATTTTACTACATGAATAATACTAACATAATAAAACTGTCCCGTTTAAAACTCTCTCAATAATAATAATATAACTTTACCCATCAATTTATATTTTAAGAGTTTGGATTCTAGCACTATTAATTAAGAAAATTTGGAAGGATTTTCCTTTACAAATCACTCTTGCATTAACGACAACAAAAAGTAAGAGATGGAATCTTTGACTTTTGTCGACAGTCCACAAATCATGACGGAATATTTTCATATCTTAATTGACTGCATTGTGGAGTGAGACTCTAGAAGAAGCTTCTCCTTTATTTTTGTTTAATGGATGATTTATATATTAATTGTAGCCGATTGCTCATCTCCCTGATTACGTATTTTAATGGTGAATTCCAAATCGAAATAAATTAAGTTAGATTCGTCCCTCCATTGATTTCCAATTAATGACAGGGAATTCGTGGGAATAGATTGACTTTCCGCAAGTGAGTTTACACTGCAGCCGGTTCCCACAAGTTCCTCGGAAATTGTGTGTGTGTGTGTATATATGTATTTCATCCTTCCTTATTTGTTCAATTCACCAATGGATGCATAATATTATATCCTCTCGGAAACACTGGTCAATTCTCTTCCTCGGATAGTTTGTCTTTCGCCCATAAATTCAGAAGCAAGCATAGTATATTTTTCATCAAAACTATGGGTAATGTTTGCTCACTCTCAATCTCCTGCGATGTCCTTTTATCTCGTTGCTTGGACTGCACAGCTAGAAAAGCAGCATATGTAAATAAACTCGAAGACAATCTTGTTACCTTGCATATTGAACTGAAAAAATTAGTCGAAGCAAGGAACGATGTGATTAGAAGGGTTGTCATTGCGGAACAAAGACACATGGGAAGGATGGACCAAGTGCAAGGGTGGCTCTCGAGGGTACAAGCTGTGGAAAATGAAGTTGCTGACTTGATAACTGATAGCCCTCGAAACATTGACAAAGCATTTCTTGGAAGCTTATGTTCCAAGCACTACAAATCAAACTACAAGCTCGGAAAAAGAGTGGCTAAAATGTTGCAAGTCGTGGCTGCTTTGAAGCATGAAGAAAATTTCAAAGTGGTGGCTGAGAGGTTACCAGAACCTGCAGTGGACGAAAGACCGGTTCAGCAAACAGTTGGCCTGGATGCAACATTCAATGAAGTTTGGAGGTGCCTGGTAGAAGAGAAAGCCGGAATTATTGGCATATATGGTATGGGGGGAGTTGGAAAGACTACGCTGTTAACTCAAATTAACAACCAGTTTTTCAATTCCCCGAACGATTTTGATATTGTGATCTGGGCAGTTGCATCTCGAGACCTACAAATTGAGAGAATTCAAGAAACTATCGTGAAAAAGATAGGTCTGTTTGATGAGGTATGGAAGAATAAAAGAGTTGAAGAGAAAGCTGAGGCCATCTTCAAATTTTTGAGTAAGACAAAGTTTGTGTTATTGTTGGATGACATCTGGAATCGGGTTGATCTAACCAAAGTAGGTGTCCCCCCTCCGTGCACAAATAGCATATCCAAGATAGTTTTTACAACTCGTTCTGTTGGGATTTGCGGACTTATGGAAGCTCAGAGAAAATTTGAAGTGAAGTGTTTGGCACACGGGAAGCTTGGAACTTGTTCAAAATGAAAGTCGGGCAAGAAACTCTGGAAAGTCATTCGGATATTCCTGAGTTAGCTCAAATCGTAGCCAACGAGTGTGGTGGTCTTCTACTTGCACTCATTACCATTGGAAGAGCAATGGCTTTTAAGAAAACACCTCAAGAATGGATGGATGCAATTCAGGTATTAAGAACATCAGCTTCTGAATTCCCAGGTATGGACGAAGTTTATCCTCTTTTAAAGTTCAGTTATGATAGTTTGCCAAGCAAAAAAATTAGATCATGCTTCTTGTATTGTTGCTTATTTCCTGAAGACTGTAACATCAGTAAAATAGATTTGATCGATTGTTGGATTGGTGAAGGATTTTTTGATGAGTACGATAAAGGATATTCGATAATTGGTGATCTTCTTCGAGCATGTTTGTTGGAAGAAGTCAATGACAACAACGTAAAATTACATGATGTTATTCGTGATACGGGTTTGTGGATAGCAACCGAAGTTGAAAAGGAGAGAGAACAATTTTTGGTTCAAGCAGGTGCTGGATTAACTGTTGCACCAGAGGCTGGAAAATGGGAAGGGATAAGAAGAATGTCATTGATGGAAAATCGAATTGAGAGTCTGTCAAAGATTCCACCATGTCCTACTATGCTAACTTTGTATCTTTGTAATAATCATTTAAAGATTATCACTGACGATTTCTTCCAATTTATGCCTTGTCTCAGAGTCTTAAATTTGTCAGGTAATCAGAGCTTAAAAAAATTACCATCAGGAATTTCAAGATTGGTTTCGCTGCAACATCTTAATCTATCATCGACTAACATAGAAGAGTTGCCGGAAGAATTGAAGGCATTGATAACTCTTAAGAGCTTGAATTTGGACTTCACAAAATATCTCAGCGGAATTCCCCGACAGCTCATATCTAGTTTCTCGATGCTATATATATTCAGAATCACAAACTGCCTCTATTTTGAAGCAGTGGAAAATGGTGAAGCTCTGATAGAAGAACTTCTCCAGCTGGAAAACTTGAATATCTTGAGCATCAGCCTGAGAAGTTCCTTTGCTCTGCAAAGATTTTTGAGCTCCGAAAAATTAAGAAGCAATATTAGACATTTGCGCATGCAATCGTTGGAAGATTCAAGGTCGGTGAATGTTTTACATTTAGCGAATCTCAAGAATCTTGAGTCCCTTGGTTTCCAACGTTGTGATTATTTGGAAGAGTTAAGAATTGACTATGCAGAGAACATACGAAATATAGGTGAAATTCACGGCTTCCGTAGCCTTTACTATGTAGTCATATCTGACTGCTCTAAACTTAGGAACTTGACATGGCTTGTTCTAGCTCCAAACCTTTTGACGATTGATATCCTCCGCTGCGCTGAAATGGAAGAAATATTCACTCTTGGGCAATCCGGGGAAGTTCCGGAGATGATGGGAAGTCTAAATCCATTTCCAAGACTCGAACTTCTGGTATTAGAAACACTACCAAATTTGAAGAGCATATGTTGCAAAGCGCTGCCCTTCCCGCATCTGAGGGAAATCAAGGTAAATAACTGCCCAGAGCTGACGAAACTTCCACTTGATTCCAACAGTGCCAAGGGACGTAAAATCGTTATTAGAGGAGAAGAAAGCTGGTGGAAGGAGCTGCAATGGGAGGATGAAGCCACTGAAAATGCTTTTCTTCCATGCTTTCGACGTTTATAATACTTACCACTTGCGTTCTGTCGTTCTTAAACTATATATTGTCTTTCTTTTTTATTTTTTTCATGTGTCAGTGCACTAGAGTCGGAGTCATAATATATGAAAATCATGACACAACTGATGAACAAGTTGATATAAAATATTCTGCGACACCTAACTATGTCTATGTCCTCTCAACTTTGTCTTTGTTCATTCATTGCTTCCTTTATTAAATTCACACTGTAGACCGTAGACTGTTGATTATAAATTCTACTGCACAAGTAATTTATAATGGATATTACTTTAGTTTAGCATCGGAATCCTTTAGGTGGGATAAGTACTTTGTATTGCGCACTAGTGGGCAATTAAAAATCAACATGATTTAAAATTTCTGACGCTAAATATTTGTTCACGGTCGTCCTTCACGAATGGACTGTCAATCAAAGTTAAGGTAGGTACTAATCGATATCAATACCTTTGTATTTCATTGGAACATCTATATTTTTTATGTTTCTTTACAATACAATTTCTCCTCCTATTTAATACAAAGAATTGCAGTCTCAAAAACATACATTGCCTTCATCTCTTCAAAACTAGAGCTTTCTCCACGATAATCCCTAAACCGTAAACTTTTCCAATATACTTATCTATTCTCTTCCCATTCATTGAAATCAGCGCGGGTAACGTCTGCTCTCCGTCATTTTCATGTGATGATACTATTTCTCGTTGCCTAGATTGCACGGCTAGAAAAGCAGGGTATGTAATTGAGCTCCAAGATAATCTTGTTGCCTTGCAGAGAGAATTGAACAAGTTAATTGAAGCAAGGAGTGATGTCAAGATGAGGGTTATCGTTGCTGAACAAAGAAAAAAAAAATGAAACAGCTGAAACTGAGGTTATGGAAGAAATAACAAAATTGGAGGAAGTTACAACTGAGCTGGTGCAAAATCTAATCCGTTTGCAAGACTTCGATTTCTTAGATTGCAAGATTCAATGAATTTGAAGAGCATTTTCTCAAACGCCTTGCCTTTCCCACATCTGCATGAATTGTATGAAGAGAGATGCCCAAAACTTATGAAGCTTCCACTTGATTGCAGCAGCACATCGGATCGTAAATTCATTATTAAGGGAGAGGAAAGCTGGTGGACAGAGCAGCAATGGGATGATCAAGCCACTCAGAACGCTTTTCTTCCTTGCTTCAAATCCTTTCCTTAGATTCAGCATATTTCAGCCATGATAGTGATTTCGAATAAGGTATCTCCATTAGTTTTGTGTAATTCGATTTAAATGTATCAGGCGTCATTTTTGTAGTCCTTTGTTTGTATTGTTGCCACTTTCCAATTAATAAACTGTTACTGGTTGGAGCTTCCTCTTTGCTGCTGGAGTGTAATTAATAAAATTTTCAAACTAAAAGTGCAACAGTCTCAAACATATTCTTAAATTATTTATTTAATAAAAAATTCCATACCACATGGGATTTGTTAACATAATTAATGTTTTTCAATTGCTATATTCTAGACTTCAATGTATTTAATCAATAAATTTTAAAGAAATTTGAGGATCAAAGCTTGGGACAGGATGACTGATTTGGTTTCACTCCAGCTTGATGTAAACTTGGTCATACTAGGTCTGGGCGTTACACCATTATCACCACTGTAACACATGGCCCATAAAAATTAATTGGGCCCAAAAAATTCTTTTAAAACAAAACTTTAGCCCATGTGAATATATATATATATATATATATTTGTAGATAAGTATGGATTGGAAGAAGATTTGGGAGAAGTCACTAAAAGTTACGGGAAGAGAAAAGAAAGAAAAGAAAAAAGAGAGAAAGAAAGAGAGAAAAGAAGAAGAAGAAGAATAATAATAATAAGAGGAAAAATAAGAAATTGAAGATAAGATTTACCGTTGTTCTTGATTTTGAGAAGAAAATAATTAATTTTGGTGTATAATTTAATTGGGGTGAAAATGTAAGGATTTTAAAAATTTTATTCAATTTTTTAAATTAAAAGTTTTGATATTTATATAGTTAAAAATTTTAGAATTCAAA
>CP135551.1:1900839-1933984 GCA_032402905.1 Khaya senegalensis | reverse complement strand
TAATAAAAAATTAATAATAAAAAAATAAAAAAATTCTTATATTATCTAAAATTATAATCTTAATAGATCCAAATAATTTTACTTGCACAAGAAAAAGCCCATGGGCCGAAATAAAACAAAACAGAAAATAAAAAACGCAAAAGAAAAAATAAAAAAGTTTATTTTGTCCCGCGAGTCGTCGCTGGGCCCTTGACTTTCGAGTGCCGCAATCCTAACGTTACGTCTCCAAAGATCCAGATTAGGCGCAGTAGCCCCGACATTCTTCCTCTAAAGTCTGCATTCCAGTCTTCTAGTGCCGTGGTCTTGGCTTCTTACGACCGAGACTCTCGACATTTTAAGGCTTGATTGACTCGGTAATTCGGAAGATTTGACTTGTATTTTTCATTTCCTAACGTTGCACTGCCGCAAGCAATAGACTGATATGGGTAATAATATATGAGTTTTGGAAGGTAACAAAATTCTATAATTTTACCATAGTTGTCCATTAACCATAGTATCACGAAGATGTAAAAGTTACTTGTTATACTGAGAGTAAGCTGAAAAGTCAGTCAACTCGTAACGAACATGGGAATAGGAATGTTATCGTCAGTACAAGTGGAGCACCAAGAGTCACACTTTTGAAATTATTGGCTTGGCTTTTTGACTTGGAATCATAACACTAACTTATATTGAAGAAGTCCACAGCTAGGGAAGCTTTCTAGAAACTGCATCTTGGATTATTTAGAGCCTAAGTTAACCAGGAATAGTCATATAGTGTGGACGGATGACTAATATGTTATTTTGGTCAATCAACGAATTGCTATGTTCCTTCCTAACTTCCAAATTAAGATAATTTTCATACATTATGTTTGAAAATTCACAGCATGTGCATGACTTAAAGGCCAGAATTGTTTATCATGATTGAATTAGCAAATACCTGGCGTAGGATTCTTTGAATTAGCACAAATGGGGACTAAAGAGTTCCACATTATTGGCTTTCTAAATTGTTGGGTTTTTGTGCTTTCCAGCTGTACATGAATGCAGGATAAAAGTCTATATTTGTTGGAAGGAAGAGTTTTAGTTGGAATGGCCATAATTAATAAAAAATATTATAAATTTTTTTCATTATATTAATTGTCAATCTGAATTTATTTTAAAATTTTAGGTTCCTCTTCAGATTAAAACCATGGATTGCGATCTCAAAAACACACCCAGTCTTCCTCGACAGCAACAGAAGTACAAGTTTTTTCATCAAACTTATCAATCCTTTTTCCCTTTGCTAAAACCACAATGGGCAACGTTTGTTCACCCTCATTTTCATGTGATAATACTATTTCGCATTGCCTAGATTGCACGGTTAGAAAAGCAAGGTATGTAAGTGAGCTCCAAGGTAATCTCGTAGCCTTGCAAAGAGAACTTAAAAAGCTAATTGAAGCGAGGAATGATATCAAGATAAGGATTATCGTTGCTGAACAGCAACAAATGAAACGGCTGGACCAAGTGCAAGGTTGGCTTTCAAGAGTGCAAGACGTGGAAGCCGAAGCTGCAAAACTTATACAAAGCAGCGTTCGAGAAGTTGAGCAACTCAGTCTTGGAGGCTTCTGTTCATGTAATTGGCTGTCAAGCTGCAAGTTCGGGAAAAAGGTATTCAAAACACTACGAGCTGTGGAGAATTTAAGGAGTGAAGGAGATTTCAAAGACGTGGCTCAAACCGTACCAGAAAATTCTGTTGATGAAAGACCTGTTGCAGCAACAATAGTCGGCTTGCAACCAGTATTTGACAAAGTTTGGAGATGCCTCACAGAAGAGAAAGCTGGAATTATCGGCATTTATGGCATGGGAGGGGTGGGTAAAACTACCCTGTTAACCCAAGTTAACAACAAGTTCCTTGAAAAGCCAAACTATTTTGATGTTGTCATCTGGGCAGTGGCCTCTAAAGACTTGAACATTGAAAAGATTCAAGAAAGTATCGCAAAAAAGATTGGTTTGTTCAACGAGTCTTGGAAGAGTAAAAGTCTGACAGAGAAAGCTCTTGAAATTTTCAAGATCTTGAGCAGGAAGAAGTTCGTGTTATTATTGGACGATATATGGGAGGAAGTTGATTTTAATAAAATGGGTTTACCTCTTCCAAGCCCAAGAAATGGGTGTAAGTTAGTTTTCACAACTCGTGCGTTTGAGGTTTGTGGCAGCATGGAAGCTCACAAATGCTTCAAAGTGGAGTGCTTAAGATACGAGGACGCCTGGAGATTATTTGAGGAGAAGGTCGGAAGAGACATTATTGATAGTCATCCTAGTATTCCTGAGCTAGCTGAAACTGTCGCCAAAGAATGTGGTGGTTTGCCACTTGCTCTAATTGTTGTTGGTAAAGCCATGGCTTGCAAAAGTTCGCCTCATGAATGGGAACATGCAATTGAGGTCCTACAGAGTTCAGCCTCTAAATTTTCAGGTATGGAAAGACGGGTATATTCTAATTTGAAGTTCAGTTACGATCTTTTACCCAGCGACGCGGTTAGATTTTGTCTCTTGTATTGTAGTTTATTTCCAGAAGATTATCCTATTAACGTAGAGAACTTGATAGATTCCTGGATATGTGAGGGATTTTTAGATGAATATGATGGAATTGGAGCACGAAATCAAGGATACTCGATTGTCGGTACTCTTCTTCGTGCATGTCTCTTGGAAGAAGTAGAAGACAACTGGGTAAAAATGCATGATGTGATTCGAGACATGGCGTTGTGGATTGCATCTACAATTGAGGAGGAGGAGGAAAAGTTCTTGGTTCTTGCAGGCGTCGGATTAACTGAAGTACCAAGCACTGGAATGTGGAAAGACGTAACAAGGGTGTCACTAGTTGGAAACGGAATTCAGAATCTATCAGAGTCTCCTTCGTGTCCTCGTCTCCGGACTTTACTTCTCCAATGCAATGGTTTACAAACGATCGGAAGTGGTTTCTTTCGATCCATGCCTTCTCTTAGAGTTTTAAACCTATCGTTTAATTTTGATATACGCGGTTTGCCACTTGGAATTTTTGACTTGGTTTCACTGCAACAGCTTGATCTATCATTTTGCGGAATAAAAAGATTGCCTGAAGAGTTAAAGCACTTGGTGAATCTTAAAAGTTTAAAGTTGGAGGGTTTATATGGTCTTATAATTCCGCCACAACTGATTTCTAATTTAAAGATGTTACGGGTATTGAGAATGTTTGGATGTTGTTTGGTTGGAAGATTAAGCATCTTATTTGGAGTGATTAAATTTAAACCAGATGAAGATAGCATTTTGTTTGGAGATAGTGAACCTTTGGTAGAAGAATTACTCTGTTTGAAGCATTTAAATGTGCTAACCGTCAGCTTAAGAAGTTTCCCTGCTCTCCAAATGCTCTTGAGCTCCCCTAGATTACAGAGCAGTACTCGATCTCTAAGCCTTGATCGCATCAATGATTCAAAGTCGCTCAGTGTTTCATCTTTAGCGAGTCTAAGATATCTCGAAAGACTTGGGTTGAGTTCTTGTAAAGATTTGGAAGAGTCGAAGATTGGCAGTATAGGGAAAGCGAAAGACATCCTGGAAACTCGTGGTTTCCATAGTCTCCATGATGTTGGTATAAGCGCTTGCTCAAAATTGAAGCACATGACATGGCTTATTTTTATTCCAAATCTCAAGCGTGTTCGGATTGATGGCTGTGAGGATATGGAAGAAATAATCAAATTGGATGAAGTTCCAGCTGAGGCTGTGGGAAATCTAATGCCGTTTGCAAGACTTCAATTTCTAGAACTTAGAAGATTGGAGAATTTGAAGAGCATCTTCTCAAACGCCTTACCTTTCCCACATCTGAAAGAAATGAGAGTAAACAGATGCCCAAAGCTTAAAAAGATACCACTTGATCGCAGCAGCGCTTCAGAACGTAAATTCATTATTATGGGAGAGGAATGGTGGTGGAAAGAGCTGCAATGGGATGATCGAGCCACTCAAAGTGCTTTTCTTCCCTGTTTCAAATCCGTTGACAATGACGAAGATTACTATTAAGGAAAGTTGAAAAAAAGTAGTAACCTATTGGTTTTGTAAGTCTGACAAGAAGCAAAGATCATTCTGAGCTGGGGGAGCAATCATGTACACTAACATCAAATCGACGGCATTAGCAGAAACGGGGACTCAAGAGTCCGACATTATTCATCCTTTATTTTTTTTTTTTTAAATTGTTGGCTTTATTGTCTTTCCAGCTGTGAACGCAGAATGAAAGTATATGTTTGATATAAAATTGTGATGCATGAATGTAATTTAATTTGTCAGTTTTAATTTATTTTTGAGATTCAAAAATAATAACTATTTTGAGATTCAAAGAAACAGTATCTTCTCACAAATAATTAATATTAGGGAAAATGTGAAACTAATGCAAAGTTCAGGGTTTGCATTTACATACCTTAATTTCTCCAAAAAAAAAAAAAAGCAAGTGATAGCCAGTAGAGAAGTGGCTTACCATTTTTTCTTTTCTGTGAATAATCGTTGGAACTAGTACAGAGATAGTAAATCATAACTTGCATTGCAAATACTGGATGAAATCCTAGTCTTCTTTGAAAAAAACAAATATTTTATGAAAAGAATCCTATTATAAAAATAATAATTTATTTATATTTTAAACCTTTTTTTTTTTGTGTTTTAAGAAAAGAATACTAAATAAAATCTATCAATAAAAGTTTTCAATACTTCTAAAAATAATAATTTTTGGGCTTTGATTATTAAATAAATTCAACTCATAATAATAACCCATACAATTTTTTGCCATGCAATTTTTTGCCAATAAAAGTGTTATAGAACCCTTCTAATTTAACAATTTATATATGTAATACTATAATATTTCTTAGCGGGTATACGAGCATTGTGGAAACTGAGGCCATGCTAACTTCCTCCACTATCCATTATATATATATATATATATATATATATATATATATATAACATACTGTAAATTATTCTGCAGAGGACAACGAAATGATACAATATTCTCTAAGTGACTGTAAAAAAGGACGAAACTTGAAAGTAGGAGAGTGGGGAAGGGCACGCACTCGTATAGACGGCAAGAAAAGGTTTCCCTATGTTAAGTTTTCCAACACGCAAGTCAAGAAAGGATTTTTTATGGAAAGAAGAGAAGAAAAGTTGAATATAACTTTTGACGATTGTGCAACGGCAACCACTAAAAGTTTTTAGTAAATTATATCAAAGCTTACATTTATTAGTTTTGTATGTAAATAATATTATTTTTGTATTCGTGTAATTTTCTTGAATTTTAATTTATATATTTTTAAGTTTTGCAATCCTGATCTGATAAAACAAAGAGCATCGCAGTCTCAAAAGTATTCATTGATTAGAAATCTTATAAGATCAAGTAGGCAAATGAAGAACCTTTAGAAAGATTGTATCTTTTGGTTTTTGGTTTTTCTTTTTTCTTTTCTTTAATTTCTGAATGCACAAGAGTCGGAGTCATTCAATCAAATACGTTGGAGTTTTACAATACCGCTCTCTGTTAATAATTGTTACTCTTTTGTAGAATTTGCAGAGTTTCACAAATCTTATGGAGTGTGATGTTGAATATCATAAAAGACTTGAATTTGCTATTATTAATTGATATTGGAAAGAATAATAGCTCAATGATATGATAAGTTGTACTAGAGCCAATAGATCATAGGTTCAAATCATAGGAGTGTCATTGTGGAGGAGTGTTTGTTGAAGTTCCACATTATTGCTAAGTTGCGCTCTTCTATCACTGTAACACCCCAGTTTCCTTTAATTTATGTTATATACTTATAGATAGATAATAAGTTATGCTTTTGGGGATGTATATGTCTTATATATGAAATAATTGAATATTTTAAGAATAAATTATAAATTTGGGGTTTAATAGATAAAAAGAATTAAATTAGGGACTGAATTGATAAATTATTCTAGTATAAATAGAAAGGTTTATTTGTGCTTAGGGTTTTATCGTTTTTGGGCGGAGAAAATAGGGCAAGAGTAAGAGTCAAGAAAAAAGGGAAGAGACAAAGAAGAAATTGTAAGTTTTCTTTTTCTTATTTTATATTGATTTTTAGATTAATAGTTTATTATTAGTAATAAGTGATTTTGCTATTAAGTTTTATAGAATATGATGATTGAGATTTATAATCAGATTACGATATTAGGGTTAAATTTCATAATTGTGAAGTCAATGAATTTTTATTCGCGGAGAGATAGTTGAAGGAAAATAAAATTTCTGCAAAGATAATATTATGACAGTGGCTTAATTCATGAATTTTATAAAATTATGTATTTTGAATTTGTTAAAACTGATTTAAGTGAATAAACTAGATATCTTTAAGGTTATTATAAATTTTGTTTGATCAAATATTATTATGTTTTCAATTTTTAATGATTTTCCGAATCTGACCCCAGGATGCAGAAAATTGTGCGTTTTTGTAGAAAAATTGAATGACGAAATTATTTTAGTTAACCAAAACATTGTGAAAAATTATAAAATTTTATATACTGATTTCTTATTATGTCTAGTTTAATATACTAAAATTTCAGAATAAAATTCTATGCCTATGATTTGTTACGAAATTTTGAATGGAAATAGCTCACTGTCAATCTCTGTTTGGCAGAATTTGACGTTTTGAAAATAAAATATATTTCGAATAGCTAAAGTACGAATTTAGACTCAACAATTTTAATAACTTACTGTCTATATGTCTTCATTATCTCTGCAAAATTTTATGATATTAGGGAATGTATTGTATTTTCTAAAAATAAATGATTGATGGTTACTCAGCACATAGTATAATGCTGTCAGGATAATTGATTAAGTTTAGACAATGAAAATGCTTAGTTTTATGAGGAATTTGAGGTCTAATGAGATTATATGTGTTTTGTGGTAGTGTATGGAAGTCTCATGAATGCTAATTTTTATTATAGGTTGAAAGGCTTAAGTTAGATTTTATTGTGATTGTCAAGAGGTAAGTATACTAGACTTTTAAAAGAGAATCACAATAAACATATGTATCTGTTTGAATATATTTTCAAGAATATTTTTCAATTATAAATTCTTACAAAAATATTGTTTTGACATGGTTACATATGTATGTGATTGTTTATGAATATATGTGCTATTATGATTGTAATTGTTTATGATCATATTATTGTGATTACCTTTATGTCACGTACATTGGCATTTAAGCATGAACAAATGCATTGTGTTTAAAATAATAAGAAAGTGTTTTTGTAAGGAAAGTGTTTATGAAAGTTAAGTTTTGTGTGCTAGGATATCGAATTTCATTACTTTCTTAGTAGGCAATTATAAGTTATGTAGAGCCTTTATTGTTTATTACGGCCATTCCTTCGGGTTTGGTATTATTGTTATTGTTTATTGTTCCGTATGATATGGGAGAGACCTAAGGGGTGCCCCTGGGTATAGTGGTCTTCACATTCGTATGAAGAAGTATTTGTGCATGTGGGAGGACTCACCGATGATCAGGGTGAGGGAGTGGCTCTTACCTTCGGGCATGAGTGTTTATTGTTTTTTAAAAAAATTATATGCCTCACTTGCGCTTACGCCATATACGGTATGTCATCGACGGATGACATTGGCTCATTCAATTTTAAGTGATATGTGAAGTCTTACTAAGAGGTAATTGAAGGGAGATATTCCTAGTGATTTTGAAAGAATGTTATATAGTATTTAAATGTTATTGAATTTTTTGAAAACGAATATGATGTTCATTCTATGCCATATCATGTGCATGCATTGTATATAAATGCGTTATATATAAGTATGTATGTATTTTGTATTTATGAAAAACTAGTATGCTTACTGAGCGTAAAGCTCACTATAGTTTATTGTGATTCCAGATGATTGAAGGATTATGCACTTAGAGGATGGATTTGGCCGAGCTTCTGCTGTCACTTTGTTCCCTAAGCATTAGAACTTTTAGGAGTTCTTTTATTTCGTTATTTAATCAGAATTTATTTTAGAGACTTGTGATTATCTATGATTTATTCATAATTAGAAATATTTGATTAAATTGAGTTACTTACGAATTTTATTTAAGTTATATGAAATTTTTCATAGTTATGTGGATTTTACGAATATTTTAGTATTATATATGCCTTTTAAATTTGGGAGCGTTACAATCACCAATTAGTACCCCGATGTCAAATGCTATAAAAAAAAAAATTAGAGTTGTGCTCTCCTATCATCAATTGATACCCAAATGTTGAATATCATAAGACTTTTAGTTGTGTCTCCTATTACTAATTGGTTTTAGGAGGAAAAGTAGCTCAACCGTCTATCACCAATTGGCCAATTGATTTTAAGAGAAATGACAACTTAATGGTCTAATAAAAGTCAAGAATAAATATCTTACTCTTAATTAGATAATAAGATTTTTTTTTTTTCATTTTTTACTTCAAATTCAATTGGCATTTAAAATACTTTTTTTCTTTCTAAACTAGTTTTATTTATATATTCTATTGGATTATCCTATATTATATAATATACATAATAGTTTATTCTTATTATATATATATATATATATAGTTATTCTAAATCGAATCTAATCTAACATTTGATTTTTATTATACATTATCTAATTCTACATTCTTCTATTTTAATTTCTAAGTCTAAATAATTAGGCTTTAGACTAAATAATAAGAATTAGAAGATAACTCTAAATTAATGGAATGATTAGTTATAGTTATTACATTCTTAACGATTCATGAATATTTATAAATTTAGTTTATTTTAGTTATGTTATTTAGAATCTTTTTTAAGAAAATGATAAAAAACTGAAATTAAAGAGAAAGATATTGTAACGCCCCAAATCCAACATGCATCGCACATGTCGAATTAAGGCGCACAAGTTCATAAACCAATACTAAAACATCACCATAATAGCTTTTATACCGAAATACTTTATTACATTAATCAATGAAACTAAAGTTTATTAAATACTACAATATCTCAATCTATCTCAAAAGTTCTAAAATAACCTCCACAAACAAAATAAAGAGTGCGATAAATAAAATATGAAATTCTATTCATCACCTATAATAAAAATAATATAAAATCTTCAAAACCATCTTCCAAACAAGCCATCATGCTTAATAGTTTAAACCACTAACTCTGCAAAAAGTAAATGACGAGGGGTGAGCCGTCAACTCGGTAAGTAATGCCATTCATAACATATGTATGAGTTTTCTTGTTTTCGAATGCATAAAAATATTTGCAAGCCTTTTTGTTCAAATATTATGCAAAAGCATGATTTCAAGTACTTTGTCAAATAAATAAACATTTAATATTTATAAATTTTCATAAGAGAACATATATCATAAATATAAATGCAAAGACTTATAAAACATTCATTACGAAAAACATATTTCATTTACTTGTCACATAAACTTCATAAATTCTTATAAGTCAAAAATCATAAATCATAAATGCGGAATCGAATAAACATTCATTTCAGAAAGTGTATTTAATTTGCTCCTGTCACATAGTGTTACCTGTACCCCCGGTAACCCGGCCAATTAACATAATATCACCTGTAATCCCGGTGACCCGGCCATATAACATAATATCACCTGTATTCCCGGTGACCCGGCCATATAGATTCGTGTGCACACTTAGAACATAATACCAGCTGGTCCATTCATATATTGACCGTAGTCAAACATATTCATAATCATAATCATAATACTACGGACAGAGGAGCCAAAAATATTTCATCTCAATTGTTATATAAGAATCATTTATAACATAGCGGCTTGCATTGATTTATTTACAAAGCATTTAATAAAATTCATAATTAAACATTATTTTTATAAAACAATTGTTAAAACTTTTAAAATATGCAATTTATGAAAATTCATAATATAAATACATTTATCATATAATCAAATCAAATATTTCACAACATTGAAGTCAAATGATTTATGTTATAAAATAATTTCGTAATCATTATGCAAAGTAACCCAATAGATATCATAAATGGAATTACTTACCTCAATCCAAGCTAAATTCTTTAACTACCTCTAACTGTCGTTTGATGGTTCTGAAATTCCTATAATAACGAACTATCTAATTAAAAGAAATACTTAAAATAATACATAGATAAAATTTATAACATTCTATTTCAACTGCATTAATTGCTTAGAATTTCAATCAAAATCATCTATAAATATCGAATTTTAAATTCTTATTTATAAATCATATCAAGCTAAGACTTCACAAATTTACTGAGCACACCTAAGGATATCATATATAAAAATTTCATGATATTTCAAGTTCAAAAAGATTTTTAAAATAATAAATTTTTCATAAAATAATAACCTGTCCAGAATGTTTTGAAACTGCATATGATTCAATAGAAAATTTTTAACTATTAACATATATTTCCAAATGCTATGAAATTTATAGGAAAGCCAGTAAACATATGTATAAACTACCACAAAAATTTTCATAATTTTTGAAAGCCTTTTCATATTTTAAAAAGAATTACGTAATTCAAAAACTATAAACCTACTGACAAATTTTAGGTTGACGTCCATAGAATCAAAAATTCATAAATTCACAAATGTATTTCTAAAAATTACGAAATTAAAAAAAAACAAACACTAAACATATGTATTAAACTCCAGTTAAAATTTCATAATTTTTGGAAGTCGTTTTCTCCCTCAAATAAATTTTATCTTTTATTTAAATCGTAAAACGTACAGAATTTCAGATTTCATAAGCTAACTTCAAAAATCTGTAGAAAATTCAATTCTCATCCAATTTAAGTAAAACAAAATTCTATGTTCTCATTATCATGTCAAAATTCAATTATGAAAAACTTTGTGAACAACCTTGATAAAATTTTTGCTAACATAATTATAGAAATATCATGCTCAGTAAATAATGTAAAATCCTAGTCCAAACAATTAATAAGATATGCTTCACTACTATTCTATAAATGCTAACTCAAGAAATTTTATTTAATCTATCCCAAAACAATGACAAACGAAAAAGAAAACTTATTCTATATTAAACTAAAAATAACAAAGTAACAAAATAATTAAACGTTACCTCTAATATCCAATATTTAAGCAATTGTGACCACGGAGAAAAATATCACGTTTGTTGGTTGAGAAGAAAATAAAAAGTAAAGAGGTTGAAGAGAAAAGTTAGGTTTTTATAGGTTATTTGAGAAACCCTAATGTATATAGGATACTTATTAAAGACATAATTTAAAACAAAAATAAGATCCCTTTCCTATTAGGATTTTTATTTAAAAAAGGAAGTTTGTCAAAATTAATATAAATAATAAAGTATACCTCATAGTAAAATAAGGTAAAATCTTAACCTTATCAAAATATTTACTAATTAAAATAAAATTATTATTTAATTAAAAAAAATAAAGACACATTGCAACTTTAGTATTTTTATGTAAATAATAAAAAAATAAATAATTTTTTTTTAAATAACATAATAGTCTTTTAATTTAATTAGGAAAGTGAATATTACAGATATAATTCAAATAAATGGAATCTAGATTAGAATGACAAAAGTTAAGGGAAGTACCGATGGATCTCGATACGTCTATATGTGATTGGAACTTTTATAATTTTTTAAGTTTCTTTACGATACAATTTGCTCACCTAATTAATAGAAAGAATTACAGTCTCAAAAACATCTTTCAAAATAAAATTTATTCTATTATTAAAATTATTTTTAAATAAATTAAAAAATAAAAAAGTTAAATGATGAATCCCAATGAAAGAGCAACAAGTAAAAGAAAGCATTAAACCGAATAATCACACATTATTAATCCTTTTGCTTTTCAAAAAGTTGGCTTAGATTTTTGAGGTGGAATCATAACACAACAAATAATATATTGAACAAGTCGACGTAAAGTTTAGGTAGCTAGGGAATTAATCTTCCTTGAAATTGCATCTTGCATCACTTACGGCCCTAAATTATGCACCGATTGTCCCATTGTTGACTCTTATATTTTTTTCCGACAATCAGTGAGGTTGGTTAAGATGCTTCCTGGTAGCATCACGTTGCTCAAGAATTTTCATAAAAATTGTCGGGTGGCTTGCGGTGCGAGGAACAAGTTAGACCCACACGTTTTCCGACAAGGTGGGGTATAAATTTGTTGGCTTTTTATTTGGTACACGAGGGAACAGTGAAAGCAGAATCAAGGAGGCCCGAGAAGGAACGGAGCACCAACAGTCGCCCGTCATTAACGCTTTGGGTTTCGAAATTCTTGGCTTGGCTGACTGTGATTGACTTGGAATCATAACACAACCGATATTGAAGAAGTCTACATTATGTTTGCTAGAGAGGGAAGCTTGCTAGAAACTGCATCTTACGTTGTTTGGGGCCTAACTAACTTAACCAGGAATAGTTATGCTGTTGACTGATGATTCATTTTGGTCAATCAACGAATTGTTAGGAAAGATGCTATGTTCTTTCCTAACTTCCAAATAAAGATAATTTTCATACATTATGTTTGAAAATTCACTGTGTATGTCATGTATAAGACGTAAAGACCAGAATTATTTATCTTGATTGAGGTGGTTTTAGTGGAATACCAAAACGTTGTAATCAGAGTAAAGTCTAAAGTCATCTTGCCAAAAACTAACATCTAGCATAGAACTCTTTTAATAGTAAAAATGGGGACTAAAGGGTTGGACGTCATTGATCCTTTAGCTTTTAAGTCTCAGAAACATACATTGTCTTCATCGACAGCAGCAGAAGCACAAAGTTTTTCCATCAAACTTACCATCCCTTTTTCCCTTTGCTGAAATCACAGTGGGCGACGTTTGTTCACCCACCATCTCCTGTGATGATACTATTTATAAAACATATTTTTTATACAAATTTAATAGTATTAATGAATTCAGTACCTACAAATTTTTCAAAGTATTGTATCCCAAAAATAAAATGAATGTGAAGACCGTTTGCATGCATGTGATAGTAATTAAAAGATTATTACGAAATTTCCACGCAATGGCATCTTAACTATTAAATTGTCATAGACCGTTGACTCATAAATTCTACTAGGCAAAAGTAATCTTCGTGTTAATCACGAGCGGCAATTATAAATCTGACATTATTTTTAAGTTTCCTTACAATACAATTTCCTCACCTGAAAACATACATTCCCTTCATCTCTTTCAAAGCTTGTGCTTTTTCCTCAATAGTCCCAAAACCATAAACTTTGATATACTTATCTATCCTCTTCACCTTCGTTGATAACAGCATGGGTAACGTTTTTACGCTTTCATTTTCATGTGATGATATTAGTTCTCGTTGCCTCCATTGCACATCTATGAAAGCAATGTATGTATGTGAGCTCCAAGATAATCTTGATGCTTTGCAGAGAGAACTAAATAAGTTAATTGAAGCAAGGGAGGATGTGAGGATAAGGGTTATCGTTGCTGAACAGAAACAAATGAAACGGCTGAAACAAGTTCAAGGTTGGCTTTCAAGAGTGCTAGATGTGGAAACTGAAGCTGCAAAACTTATACAGCTAAGACATCGACAAGTTGAGCAACTGTGCCTTGGAGGCTTCTGTTCAAAGAACTGCAGATCAAGCTATAAGTTCGGGAAAAAGGTGTTCGAAACACTGCAAGTTGTGGAGAGCTTGAGCGGTGAAGGAGATTTCAAAGACGTGGCTCAAGCGGTACCAGAAAATTTAGTTGATGAAAGACCTGTTACAGAAACAATAGTAGGCTTGCAACCAACATTTGACAAAGTTTGGAGATGCCTCACAGAAGAACAAACAGGAATTATTGGCATATACGGCATGGGAGGGGTGGGTAAAACTACCCTGTTAACCCTAATTAACAACCGGTTCCTTGACGTGCCTCACAATTTTGATCTTGTCATTTGGGTAGTGGTGTCTAAAGACTTGGATCTTGAAAAGATTCAAGAAAGTATCGCCAGAAAGATTGGTTTGTTCAACGAGTCTTGGAAGACTAAAACTCTACACGAGAAAGCACAGGAAATATTCAAGATCTTGAGCAAGAAAAAGTTTGTATTATTATTGGATGATATATGGGAGCATGTTGATTTAATTAAAGTGGGTTTACCACTTCCAAGCCGGAGAAGTGCATCGAAGGTAGTTTTTACAACTCGTGATTTGGAGGTTTGTGGCAAGATTGGAGCTCACGAACGCTTCAAAGTGGAGTGCTTGAGAGACGAGGATGCCTGGAGATTATTCGAGGAGAAAGTCGGTAGAGACATTCTTGATAGTCATCCTAACATCCCTGAGCTAGCTGAAACTGTGGCCAAAGAATGTGGTGGTTTGCCACTTGCACTCATTGTTGTTGGTCGAGCCATGTCTTGCAAGAAAACACCTCAAGAATGGGAACATGCAATTAAGGTCCTAAAGAGTTCAGCTTCCAAATTTTCAGACATGGAGAGAAAGGTATTCTCTGGTTTGAAGTTCAGCTACGATTTTTTGTCTAGCGACACAGTTAGATTTTGCCTCTTGTATTGTAGCTTGTTTCCAGAAGATTATAGCATTGAAACAGAGGAGTTGATAGATTGTTGGATATGTGAGGGATTTTTAGACGAGTATGATGGAGATGAAGCACGGAACCAAGGATACTTCATTATTGGTACTCTACTACATGCATGTCTATTAGAAGAAGCAGAAAACAATTGTGTAAAAATGCATGATGTGATTCGAGACATGGCATTGTGGATTGCATCTACAATTGAGACAGAGAAGGAAAAGTTTTTGGTTCTTGCAGGCGTCGGATTAGATCAAGTTCCGGGTATAGGACTGTGGAAAGAGGTTAGGAAGATGTCACTCGTGAGTAACAAAATTCAAATTCTGTCCGAGTCTCCCACATGTCCTTGTCTCCAGACTTTGTTTCTAAGTAGGAATGATATACGTATCGTCACAAGTGATTTCTTTCAATCCATGACTTCTCTTAGAGTTTTAAATCTATCAGATAATATTCGCCTGAACCAATTACCGGGTCGATTTTCTGACTTGATTTCACTACAGCATCTTGATCTATCATTTACAGGGATAGAAAGATTGCCAGAAGAGTTAGGGTACCTGTTTAATCTTAAATGTTTAAATTTGGAGTGTACACGTAGTCTTCGTAAAATTCAGCCACAGCTGATATCTAGTTTAGAGAAGTTACGAATACTGAGAATGTTACAATGTGGTCGTCATCCACAAGAACGAGATAGCATTCTGTTTGGAGGCAGTGAACTTCTGGTAGAAGAATTGCTTGGTTTGAAACATTTAAATGTGCTGACCATCGAATTAAGAAGTTTCCGTGCTCTCTGAAAGTTCTTGAGCTCCCCTGTATTACTGAGCAGTACTCGATCTCTGCGCCTTGAAGGGTTAAAGTTCAGATTTTTATCTTTAGCAAGTTTAAGGCATCTCGAAAACCTTGAATTGTCGGATTGTGAAGATTTGGAGCAGTTGATGAAGATTGACTATATTGGGGAAGCTAAAAGCATCCGAGAAACTCGTGGTTTCCATAGTCTCCGCAATGTTGAAATATGGTTTTGCGACAATTTGAGACACATGACATGGCTTATTTTTGCTCCAAATCTCAAGGATATTCACATTCATAACTGCATTCATATGGAAGAAATAATCAGATTGGATGAAGTTCCAGCTGAGGCAGTGCAAAATCGAACCCCATTTGAAAGACTTCAGCTTCTTAGATTATCTAATTTGGAGAAGTTGAAGAGCATCTGCTCAAACGCCTTGCCCTTTCCACATCTGAAAGAATTGAGGGTAACAAGATGCCCAATGCTTAAGAAGCTTCCACTTGATTGCAACATCACATCGGAAAGATTCATTATTAGTGGAGAGGTATGGTGGTGCAGAGAGCTGCAATGGGATGATGAAGCCACTAAAAACGCTTTTCTTCCCTGCTTCAATTCCTCTTAGATTCAGCTTCTTTCAACGATGATAGTGAAGGTGTCTCCTTTGCTGTTGTGTATTTCGATTTAAATGTGTCAGGCGTCATTTTCATTGTCATTTGTTTGTAATGTTGCTACTTTTCAATTAATAAACTCTCTCTGGTTAGTGCTTCCTCTTTGCTGCTGCAGTGTAATTAATACATTTTTCATTTAATAAACATATTCTTATATTTAAAAATAAATAAATAAATAAAATAGCATACCATGTACAATTTAAAAATTTTTTCCCAATAAATATTATTACATTGCTGTATTCTTGACTTCAAAGTATTTAGTCAATAATTTTTTAAGAAATTTTTGAATCAATGTATTGGATGCCATGAAAGATTTGGTTTCAACTCAGCCTAGATGTATATTCCATACCAGGTCTGAGATTTTACACCATAATCAACATAGTATCCGCACTCTTTCAATTTCTAGTCCTGTGATTAAAATTGATGTTTGGTTTCCTTCAGCATAATTCATGCCTAAAATGGGGAAAGAAAAGACAGCACCACGAAAAACAAAAATACAGGAAATACTGAAATGCATTGCATTCCTAATATGATAAATTTACAAATATATGCTAATTTCCAACCCCTCCACCACCCGCCCGCCCGCCCCTCCCCTTTTAAGTGGTAAATAACATGGATTAGACAAGCATTAAGTAGATTAAACTTTGCCAGAAGGAGATAAAAATACAAGTGAAAGAGCTCTATTATAACTAACACATCAAAAATACCCAATAGGAGGGATGGCATTATTTTCTCTCTAATGGGTTAAATTGCTTGATCAAGGAAAACCAAAATAAGAAAAGAAAACCCCCTACAACAGAGACAGCCCTAATTATAAGTTAAAAAGAGCAACCTATTGGTTTTGCAAGTCTGCAGCAAATAAGAGTCTACTTATAAATGGTGTTGTAGCTGCAAGTAATGCCTTTGGACACTCCTCATGTGGAAGATGGCCGCATCCTGAAAATAACATTAAATTATAGGAAGGTAATTATATACACTATAGTTTTATTACATCAAAAATTCTTATTTTCGATATAGTGAAACTGACAAAGAAGAGCGGACAGACAACACACACGGAATTTACCAGTTTTGAAGCCATAGCTTGAGAGGTTTTAAGGGACACCAGGGCTTCTTCCGCACCAGCAATAACCAACACTGGCAAATCATCAATTGCTTGCAGCAATTATGCCTCACGTTGTGGTTGAAGGACTGTCTCATACGACAGTCTACTTATTTCATAGAGTGCTTCAGCCCAACCTTCTACACACAGCGGGGCCTGGTTGAATTTATGAACAGCAAGCAAATGAAATGGTCAACATGTTAAAAAAAAAGCAACTGAAAAAAATGACACATTCTGCTCTTGACAAAGAAAATTATCGTTCAAAATAATTTTCTTTGAATGCATTAAAAGGGCAGCTAGTAAAAAGGACAGTCCTAAACCTGGCAACCACTTAAATAAAACAAAACAAGAACATCATATGATGAAAGAAACTCTTGGATAAATCTACCCCTCGGGATAATCTAATTGGTTTAGTCTCTCACCGATTTGGTCTATGACCGTGGAAGTAAGAGGTCAGGGGATCTATTCCCCCAACACCAACCTCTGAAGAGAGAAATTCTTTAATTTTTACTTGTGCATGAGGTGGGGTAGAGTTTAGGGTGAGTATAAATGTAAAATAATAATAATAATAATAACAAGAAACAACAATAACTTCTACATAAATCACGTATACCATCTCAGAAAAAAAAAAAATCCTAGTTTAAAATTTCATACTTCACTTAGATTCACGCAGTTTAAGATATTAAGGTTTGGCTCATCTAACCGCAGCTTGTATCTCAGCTTTATAACATCAATTGACTTTTAGATGAGACCTTATTTTAACAAATCTTATCAGTGCATGAGAAAAAAGGTGAACTGAAGGCATATAAAAGTGAACCGGTATCACTAAAAGTAATATCATATATTTTATTGTCAATTAAATATTTTCATTTCCTACATACTTTCCCTTACATGGTTTACTTCGTTTGGCCAAAGTCCTAAATCTTCTCTCCAAATTATTTTAGACTACCAGTTGGCAGCATGAAGAACTTCTATATTGTTTCAATCCAAAACAAGCACATAAGCAGTAGGAGGCTAATTATTTGTAGAGTAGTTAGTAGTAACTAAATGTTTGTGCCTGTTAAACTTTCTGATACAGTTTGGTCAGGGCATTGCACGTTACTGCAGTTGTGGTCAATGCCGTGCAAAAGTAAAGGTAGGCAATGCTCTGTGGGCAGGTGGCCCAAATGAGCAAGTGGATCCCGGAGGCAAGAGCACATGGACATCTGTGGGTGAGACAAGGGTCTGTAACATCCAAATCATCTCAATATGCAAAACGTTACTAACCACCGAAACGAAAGAGTTCCAAATCACACCTTGCAAAGGCTTGAAACCTCTGTTGTTAACTTGGTCGCATCATACCAGGCACACCTATTCAACACTTGAGCGATTTTTGGTCTCTGTACAGGACGAACCAAGTGCGGTGCGCGACTATCCTCGCAAAACTAGGAACCACTTCTCTGGACAAACCGGCATTTAGCAGGACCACCCCTTTGATAGCAGAACCAGATAGCATTCTGTTTGGAGGCAGTGAATGTCTGGTAGAAGAATTGCTTGGTTTGAAACATTTAAATGTGCTGACCATCGACTTAAGAAGCTTCCATGCTCTCCTAATATTTCTTCAGCTCCCCTGCATTACTGAGTAGTACTCGATCTCTACGCCTTGTTTCCTCCAAGTTCAGATTTTTATCTTTAGCAAGTTTAAGGCATCCCGTAAGCCTCAAGTTGTCGGATTCCGAAGTTTTGGAAGAGTTGATGAAAATTGACTATATTGGGGAAGCTAAAAACATCAGAGAAACTCGTGGTTTGCATAGTCTCCGCAATGTTCAAATACACGGTTGCTCAAATTTGAGGCACATGACATGGCTTATTTTTGCTCCAAATCTCATGCATATTAAGATTGCTCTCTGCCTTCAAATGGAAGAAATAATCAGATTGGGTGAAGTACCAGCTGAGGCGGTGCAAAATCGAATCCCGTTTGAAAGACTTCAGTTTCTTAGATTATCTAATTTGGAGAAGTTGAAGAGCATCTGCTCAAACGCCTTGCCCTTTCCACATCTGAAAGAATTGAGGGTAGCAAGATGCCCAATGCTTAAGAAGCTTCCACTTGATTGCAACATCACATCGGAACGTAGATTCATTATTAGTGGAGAGGTATGGTGGTGGAGAGAGATGCAATGGGATGATGAAGCCACTAAAAACACTTTTCTTCCCTGCTTCAGTTCCTCTTATATTCAGCTTCTTTCAACCATGATAGTGAAGGTGTCTCCTTTGCTGTTGTGTATTTCGATTTACATGTGTCAGGCGTCATTTTTATTGTCATTTGTTTGTAATGTTGCCACTTTTCAATTAATAAACTCTCTCTGGTTAGTGCTTCCTCTTTGCTGCTGGAGTGTAATTAATACATTTTTCATTTAATAAACATATTCCTATATTTATAAATAAATAAAATTGCATACAATATACAATTTAACAAATTTTTCCCACTAAATGTTATTGCATTGCTATATTCTTGACTTCAATGTATTTAGTCAATAATTTTTTAAAAAATTTTTGTATTATATCTCACATTATTAACCAATGAGTTTGAATTATATTATATAAAATTTGAGTTCTTCTAACTAAGTAGATGCGTTTTGAATTATAAAACTCAAAACAAACCCGTGATGAACTGTGTGTCCAAAATAGATAATATCTATTTAATAGTTATTAAGTCTAAATTATTACATATAGTATAGTATCAGAACTAATTCACTATTCACACCAAATCTATGATTGGCTGTGTCAGATGTTCTGTAATTATATGTCTATACGTAAATGTTCTGTCAAACTCAGCCCAGATGTATATTGTCCATACTAGGTCTGAGATTTTACACCATAATTACCATGGTGTCCACACTCTTTCAAACAACATCACGAAAAACAAAAATACAAGAAATAAACGCTGATTCCCACCCACCCCCTTTTAAGTGTAAATAACATAGATTTTGTTTAAACAAACATTAAGTAGATTAAACTTTGCCAGAAGGGGATAAAAATACAAGTGAAAGAGTTCTATTATAACCCTAGAGAACTAGAGTTAGATTAAGGCTCCATAACTAACACATAAAAAATAACCAATAGGAGGGATGGCATTATTTTCTCTCTAATGGGTTAAATTGCTTGATCAAGGAAAGCCAAAATAAGAAAAGAAAACCCCCTACAACAGAGACAGTCCTAATTATAAGTTAAAAAGAGCAACTTATTGGTTTTACAAGTCTGCTGCAAATAAGAGTCTACTTATAAATGGTGTTATGGCTGCAAGTAATGCCTTTGGACACTCCTCGTGTGGAAGATGGCCGCATCCTGAGATGGCAACCAATCTCTACAAGCCAATAATAACGGTAAAATAACATTAAATTATAGGAAGGTAATTATATACACTACAGTTTTATTATATCAAAAATTCTTATTTTCGATATGGTGAAACTGACAAAGAAGAGCAGAGAGACAACACACACGGAATTTACCAGTTTTGAAGCTATAGCTTGAAAGGATTTAAGGGACTCCAGGGCTTCTTCCGCACCAGCAATAACCAACACTGGCAAATTTGCCTCACATTGCGGTTGAAGGACTGTCTCATACGACTGTATACTTATTTCACGGAGTACTACATCCCAACTTTCTACACACAGTGGGGCCTGGTTGAATTTATGAACAGCAAGCAAATGAAATGGTCAACATATTGCAATAAACCCAATAACAAAAAATAAAAATAAAATTAAAAAAATCGCACGTTTTGCTTTTGACAAAGAAAGTTATCGTACAAAATAATTTTCTTAGAATAGATTAAAAGGGTAGCAAGTAAAAAGGACTGTCCTAAACCTGGCAGCCATTTAAATAATTTAAAAAGAAAATACATACACACAAGAACAACATGTGGGTGGAAGAAACTGCGGGATAAATCTAACCTTCAGAATAATCTAATTGGTTCACTCTCTTGGAGTAGTAAGTAAAAGGAAATAAGTTTAGTCCATCACCGTAAAAGTAAGAGATTAAAATATCGATTCTCCCTGTACTAATCTCAAAAATATCTTTAATTTTTGCTTGTGTATGGGGTGGGGTAGAGTTTAGGGTGTGCATGAAAATGTAAAAATTAAAATAAAATAATAATAAATATAATAATGATGATAATGATGATGATAAACAAAAATAAAAATAACAACTTTTAGATAAATCACTCATATCATACGAGGAAATTAAGGTTTATCTCATCTATTAATGTAAAAGATGAGTTTGGCAACACATATACTATATTTGATTAAAAGATAATTAATAATTAACTATAATATAATTTAATATTTTATAAAATAATTTATTATATTTTATTGATAATGTTATTGTATTGCTATGTTGTTGACTTCGACGTATTTAATTAATAAAATTTTAAGAAATTTTTCAACAAAAAGAAGATTGCAGCATTCTGTTTGGAGGTAGTGAACTTTTGGTAGAAGAATTTCTTGGTTTAGAATATTTAAATGTGGCAAACCATCGACTTAAAAAGTATCTAAGCTCTCCAAATTCTCTTTAGCTCCCCAAGATTACAGAGCAGTGCTTGATCTCTACGCCTTAAACGCTTAGACGATTCAAAGACATTCAGTGTTTTGTCTTTAACTAGTTTGAGGCATCTTGAAAAACTTGATTTGTTGTATTGTAAAGATTCGGAAGAGTTGAAGATTGAGTGTACGGGGGAAGCGATAAACATCCAAGTAACCCGTGGTTTCCATAGCCTCTGCAATGTTGAAATAAGCTTTTGCTTCAATTTGAGGCGCATGACATGGCTCATTTTTGCCCGGAATCTCAATTGTATTTGGTTAAATTGCTTGATCAAGGAAAACCAAAATAAGAAAAGAAAAAAATAGCAGAGACAGCCCAAATTAAAAGTTTAAAAAAGTAACCTATTGATTTGCAAGTTTGCTGTAAATTAAGTCTGCTTATAAATGGTGTTATGGTTGCAAGTAGTGCCTTCGGACACTCCTTATGTTGAAGATGGCTGCATCTCAATATGGCAACCAACCTCTGCAAGCCAATAATAACAGCAACATAACATTAAACGGGCCTAACAACTACTAAATAGATATTGTTCATTTTAGGCACAAAGTCCGTCATGGGTTTGTTTTTGAATTTTATAACTAAAAAAGTGTCCACTTAGTTAGGAAAACCCAAGCTATATATCATATAACTCAAACTCACCAGTTAACGATGTGGCATGTGATATTCTCTTCCCTTAGACTTCACGTCTTCATGAGGGGGTCAGAAAAAATATTCACATATCATAAGATATATCATAAATCAGAATATCTACACATCGAGTTGTGAGCTGACTCTAATACTATATATAACAATTCAAACCTAACAACTATTGAGTAGATATTATTCACTTTGGGCACATAACCCGTCACGGGTTTATTTTTAAGTTTTGTAACCCAAAATATGTATACTTAGTTTAGAAAACCCAAGTTATATATTATATAACCAAAACTCACTCACTAGCGATGTAGAATGTGATAAATGTAATTATATACACCATAGTTTTATTTTATCAAAAATTCTTATTTTCGATATAATCAAACTAAAAAAATAGAGCAAAGAGACACACTCACAAAATCTACAAGTTTTGAAGTCGTAGCTTGAGAGGATTTAACGGACACCGGGGCATCTTCCGCACCATCAATAACCAACACTGACAAATCATCAAGTACTTTCAGCAATGCCGCCTCAAATTGTGGTTGAAGGACTGTCTCATACGATAGTCTACTTATTTCATGAAGTGCTTCATCCCAACCTTCTACACACGGTGGGGCTTGGTTGAATTCATGAACAGCAAGCAAATGAAATGGTCAGAATGTTGAAATAAAACCAATTAAAAAAAAATGAACTAAACATCTTGAGGGCATATTAAAGAAATAATGTAGTCAACTCTTGATGACTTATATATAATCTATTTTTGGGATGTAAATATTATGTTCATAGATAGCTTATGCATTCTCTGATAATGAACAATGTATATATTGCTATTCTCTTTTTGTAAAACAATACGAAGCCGCCTTTTCTATTCTTCTCAAAACCATATATTAGGGTGGCATAACGGGCTTGTTCTTGATTTCTCATGGTTTATTTCTAACATTCAAGATTCCAATACCTAAACTCAAAAAGTCTCACACTAATTAAGGAAGTCAAAGTATTTATAAGGTGAATCTCAAACTCAATTCTAAATGATGTAAGATTTCATAATTCACCCCATTAGTACCCAATGTCCTCACTGGCACATTTTCAATTGGCTCTCATACTATTTATAATAACTTGATTTAATTAACACAATATTGTCTATTTTGGTAGCTATGGCACAACGAATTTAATCCCAACTACTTACAATTTTATTTCTAGCACCCAATGTCACATTATATATCACTAATGGATGAGTTAGAGTTAAAACTTATATAGCTTAGGTTCTCTTAACTAAGAATATGCATTTTAGGTTGTAAAGTCCAAGAGCAAACTCATGAAGGATTGTATGCTCAAAGCAGACAATATCTACTTGATTGTTGGGCCTGGACTATTATATACGATATTAAAACCAACCTATAACCTGTTATGTGGATGTTGTTTTGAGTTACAAAGCCTAAGAGCAAACTCATGATTGATTATATGCCCAAAGCAGATAATATCCATTCAATTATTGAGCCTAGATTATTACACTCAAAATTTCAAACACTCAACCCAAAATGCTTCATAGTAGTTGAGGGTACACAGCACTTATAAAGAACATTCCAAGGCTATGCCCAAGCAATATGAGATTTTACAATCCATACCCTTAAGGCTCAACATCTTTATTGATACATTTTTTGTTGGCATCCGAGATTTCATATTCGAGGCTTAAAAGGCTTCATACTAGTTAAAATGGTAGAGCACTTATAAAGAACATCCTAAGACTCTACTTAACTTATGTAAGATTTTACAATCCACTCCTTAGAGCTTAACATCTTTATTAGCACATTTTTGATCAAGTGATGTAAAATTTTAGAATACACCCTCTAAGGCTCAATGTCTTTGTTAGTACATTTTTTATTAGTCAAGTTGACTTTATTACTGTTTGTGATGACTTAATCCAACTAGTATGATATTATCTACTTTGGTGACTCATAGTGGTATAATAGAGTAGGTCTTTTTAAGGCTACACTTAAGCAATGTGAGATTTTATAATCCATCCCTTTGGGACGTTGGTATATTTTCAACCAAGTAATATTAGATTTTACAATCCACCATTTTGTGGTTAAAGTCCTTGTCGTTATTACATTTTCAATTAAGTAATGTGAGATTTTACAATTCACCCTCAAGGCTATACTCAAACAATGTGAGATTTTATAATCCACCATTTTGGGTCATTGGTATATTTTCAATCAAGTAATGTCAGATTTTACAATCCACCCTTTTGGGCCTCAACATCCCTATCATTACTACATTTTCAATCAAGTAATGTAAGATTTTACAATCCACCCGCTTAGAGCTCAACATTCTTGTTGGTATATTTTTGATTGTTCGAATTAACTTTGATACCATTTTTTATGATCTAACCCAACTAGTATGATATTGTTTGCTTTGGCAACTCAAGGTGGCACAACGAGCTTAGTCTTGGCACTTTACAGTTTTGTTCCTAACACTTAACAAACTTTGAGCCTAAAAGTTCTTATACTAGCTAAGTAAGCCAAACTACTTATAAGGCATCTCTCAAGTTTACTTCCAAGTAATATAGGATTTCACATTATTAATACACCTATTTAATAAGCTATGTATAATTTTTAAAATTGATTAATCATATTAGAAATTATGATAATAAAATACAATTTTAAAGTAAGAGATATAATTTTATGAGTAAATTTATTGAAATTATTTTATTTATAACTTTCTGAATGTAAAGTATGTTAGATAAGAAAGTTTTTCCCAAATTGCATCTTGCTACAATTAATGTCATGCTCAGCTAGTAAACGTTTTCCTCTACAACCACAGAAGCATAAGTTTTTCTACTACACTTACCATTCCTTTTCCCCCTAATTTGTTGAAATCACAATGGGCAGCGTTTGTTCACCCTCGTTCTCATGCGATGATACTATTCCTCGTCGCGTAGATTTCACTTTACAAAAGCAGGATATATAAATGAGCTCGAAGATAATCTTGTTACCTTGCAGACAGAACTACAAAAGTTAATGGAAGCAAGGAATGATGTGAAGACAAGTGACAACGTTGCAGAACAGCAACATATGAAACGGCTGGAACAAGTCCAAGGTTGGCGTTCAATTGTGCAAGATGCGGAAAGGGAATCTGGAAGACTTACAGAATTGCAAAAGTTAATCGAAATTATGTATTGGACGCTTCTGTTTCAAGAACTGCAAGTAAAATTACAAGCTTGGGAAAGAAGTGGTTAACATATTAAGAGTTGTGAAGAATTTAAGCGATGCAGAAGATTTCGAAAACGTGGCTAAACGGTCCCACAGAATCCAGTTGATGAAAGACCTATTACACCAACAATAACACTTGACAAAGTTAGGAGATGCCTCACAGAAGAAAAAGAAGGACTACTTGTCCTCGTCTCCAGACTTTCTTTCTTAATTCCAATCATTTAGGTGTGATCGGGAGGGATGACTTTGGATCCTTAACATCCCTTGGAGTTTTAAATCTATCAAATATTCCTACTGGCTTATGCAATTTACTATTTCAATATTCTGACTTGATTTCACTACAGCATCTTAATCTATCATCTTGTGAAATAGTAAGATTGCCGGAAGAGTTAAAAGTAACTGGTTAATCTTAAATGCTTGAAATTGGAAAATATATTTTTCAACCATATAATTCTACTGCAGCTGACACTCAATGATTCGAAAGATTCTTTGGCTCCCCTAGACCTAGCATAACTGGATTTCTATGCCTTGAGCAAGTCAATGATTCGAAATCGCTCAGTGTTTCATCTTTAGCAAAGTTTAAGGCATCTTGAAAGACTTCAGTTTTTGTGTTATAAAGAATTGGAAGAGTTGAGGATTGAGTATCAGGGGAAGTAAGAATCATCCGAGAACCTCATAGTTTCCATAATATCGACGAAGTTTATATAAGATCTTGCTTAAAATTGAGGCACAAGACGTGGCTTTTTTTTCTCCAAATCTCAAGAATATTTGGATAGCATACTGCTAGGATATGACGATGATGTTGCATATAGTGATACTAAGATCGATACATGATTAAATCTCACAAAGATATAGATTTCAATTAGAAAATTAATTCAAACTTGAGGAAAAAGTTGATGCCTTGTTAAAAAGTTTATTGAAAAATAAGATTCTTCTCATTTTGGGGATTCAGAACCCTTTTATCTAAAACGCTAATCTAAATAGACCCAAATAATTTAACTTATAAAAGCTAAAGCCTGTGGGCCGAAATAAAACAAAACAGAAAATAAAAAACGCAAAAGAAGAAAAAAGTTTATTTTATCCCGCGACTCGTCGCTGCGGCCTTGACATTCGAGTGCCGCAATCCTAACGTTCTGTCTCCAAAGATCCAGATTTGGCGCAGTGTCTTTGACATTCTTCCTCTGAAGTCTGCATTCTAGTTTTCTAGTGCCGCGGTCTTGGCTTCTCACGACCGTGACGCTCGATGTTCTGCCTTGAGGATCTGATGTTTCATCAGAAGAAGTAATCAAATATGATGAAGTTGCGGTTGAGATGGTGGGAAATATAATCCCGTTTGCAAGACTTCATTTCTTAAACTAGAAGGATTTCACATCTTGAAGAATATCTACTGAGACGGCTTGCCCTTTTCACATCTTGAAGAATTGAGTGTAAGGATGCCCAAAGCTTGCGAAACTTCGACTTGATTGCAACAGCCAACCGAACGTAAAATCTTTATTAAAGGCGAGGAACGCTGGTGGAAAGAGCTGTAATGGAATGATCAAGCCTCTCTATATGCATTTCTGCCCCGTTTCAGATCCATTCCTTAATGTCAGCTTTCTACAACAATGATGTAGAATATGTTGATGAGATTTCAAAAATTTTGAATAAGGTGCCTCCTTTGCAGCTTGTGTATTCAATTTAAATTTGTTATGCAGGCATAATTTGTACTGTCATTTGTTTGAAATGTAGCCGCTTTCCATTAATAAACTGTTTCCGGTGGGTGTTTCTTCTTTGCTAGAGCGCAATTTGTTTTAGAAGTGCCTTGTTATCTGCTATCACTTCTAGCATATTACTTTCCAGATCGATACAAGAATTGTGTTTCAAATACCAGCTATATTCTTTCTATAATCTAAAGTTAATTAAGGATGTGTTTGGAATTGAGAGGTGATTTTGAATCTATAGTTATTGTAAAATGAGATCAATGGCGGTGAATATTACAGTTGTGAAATATTTCATCTATTAGCAGCAATACAGCATCTCGGCATTTTAAGGCTTCATTGACTTGGTAATTTGGAAGATTTGAAGATTGATTTTTATTTTTCATTTCCTAACGTTGCACTGCCGCAAGCAATAGACTGATATGGGTAATAATATATGAGTTTTGGAAGGTAATAAAATTTTCTAATTATACCATAATTGTCCATTAACCATAGTATCATGAAGATGTAAAAGTTAATTGTTATCCTCATAGTAAGCTGAAAAGTCAGTCAACTTGTAATAAGCATGGGAATAGGAATGTTATCGTAAGTGCAAGTGGAGCACCAAGAGTCACACATTACTAATCCTTCCGCTTTTGAAACTATTGGTTTGGCTTTTTGACTTGGAATCATAACACAACAAATATTGAAGTCGACATAAAGTTTGCTAGTTGGGGAAGCTTCCTGGAAACTGCATCTTGCATTATTTAGGGACTAAGTTAACCAGGAATAGACATAGTGTTGACTGATGACTCGTATTATAAAACATATTTTTTATACAAATTTAATAGTATTAATGAATTCAGTACCTACAAATTTTTCAAAGTATTATATCCCAAAAATAAAATGAATGTGAAGACCGTATGCATGCATATGATAGTAATGAAATGATTATTACGAAATTTTCTCGCAATGGCATCTTAAATATTAAATTGTCACAGACTGTTGACTCAAAAATTCTACCAGGCAAAAGTAATCTTCGTGTTAATCACAAGTGGCAATTATAAATCTAACATTATTTTAGAATTTCTGACGCTAAATGTTTGGACCCTGTCGTCTTCCATGAATTGTTGATTGGAACTTTTACATTTTCAAGTTTCTTTACAGTATAATTTCCTCACCTGATTGATACAAACAATTGCAGTCTCAAAAACATACATTCCCTTCATCTCTTTCAAAGTTTGAGCTTTTTCCTCAATAACCCCAAAACCATAAACTTTGATATACTTTTCTATCGTCTTCCCCTTCGTTGATATCAGTATGGGTAATGTTTGTTCACCCTCATTTTCATGTGATGATACTATTTCTCGTTGCCTAGATTGCACAGCTGGGAAAGCAGTGTATGTATGTGAGCTCCAAGATAATCTCTATGCCTTGGAGAGAGAACTAAAAAAGTTAATTGAAGCAAGGGAAGATGTCAGGATAATGGTTATCGTTGCTGAACAGAAACAAATGAAACGGCTGGAACAAGTTCAAGGTTGGCTTTCAAGAGTGCGAGATGTGGAAACTGAAGCTGCAGAACTTAGACGGCAAAGAGATGGAGAAGTTGAGCAACTGTGCCTTGGAGGCTTCTGTTCCAAGAACTGCATATCAAGCTACAAGTTCGGGAAAAAGGTATTAGAAACACTGCAAGTTGTGGAGAGTTTGAGGGGTGAAGGAGATTTCAAAGACGTGGCTCAAGTGGTACCAGAAAATTCAGTTGATGAAAAACCTGTTACAGAAACAATAGTAGGCTTGCAACCAACATTTGACAAAGTTTGGAGATGCCTCACCGAAGAACAAGCAGGAATTATTGGCATATACGGCATGGGAGGGGTGGGTAAAACTACCCTGTTAACCCTAATTAACAACAGGTTCCTTGACTTGCCTCACAATTTTGATCTTGTCATTTGGGTAGTGGTGTCTAAAGACTTGGATCTTGAAAAGATTCAAGAAAGCATCACCAAAAAGATTGGTTTGTTCAACGAGTCTTGGAAGACTAAAACTCTACACGAGAAAGCACAGGAAATATTCAAGATCTTGAGCAAGAAAAAGTTTGTATTATTATTGGATGATATATGGGAGCATGTTGATTTAATTAAAGTGGGTTTACCACTTCCAAGCCGGAGAAGTGCATCGAAGGTAGTTTTTACAACTCGTGATTTGGAGGTTTGTGGCAAGATTGGAGCTCACGAACGCTTCAAAGTGGAGTGCTTGAGAGACGAGGATGCCTGGAGATTATTTGAGGAGAAAGTCGGTAGAGACATTCTTGATAGTCATCCTAACATCCCTGAGCTAGCTGAAACTGTGGCCAAAGAATGTGGTGGTTTGCCACTTGCACTCATTGTTGTTGGTCGAGCCATGTCTTGCAAGAAAACACCTCAAGAATGGGGACATGCAATTAAGGTCCTAAAGAGTTCAGCTTCCAAATTTTCAGACATGGAGAGAAAGGTATACTCTGGTTTGAAGTTCAGCTACGATTTTTTGTCTAGCGACACAGTTAGATTTTGCCTCTTGTATTGTAGCTTATTTCCAGAAGATTATTGGATTTATACAGAGGAGTTGATAGATTGTTGGATATGTGAGGGATTTTTAGATGAGTATGATGGAGATGAAGCACGGAACCAAGGATACTTCATTATTGGTACTCTACTACATGCATGTTTATTAGAAGAAGCAGAAAATAATTGTGTAAAAATGCATGATGTGATTCGAGACATGGCTTTGTGGATTGCATCTACAATTGAGACAGAGAAGGAAAAATTTTTGGTTCTTGCAGGCGTCGGATTAAATCAAGTTCCGAGTATTGGAATGTGGAAAGAGGTTACGAAGATGTCACTCATGAGTAACAAAATTCAAATTCTGTCCTCGTCTCCAAAATGTCCTCGTCTCCAGACTTTGTTTCTTAGTAGGAATAATATACATGGGGTCGCAATTGATTTCTTTCAATCCATGACTTCTCTTAGAGTTCTAAATCTATCACATAATGGTCGCCTGAACCAATTACCGGGTCAATTTTCTGACTTGATTTCAGTTCAGCATCTTGATCTATCATTTACAGGGATAGAAAGCTTGCCAGAAGAGTTAAAGTATCTGTTTAATCTTAAATGTTTAAATTTGGAGTGTACATATAGCCTTCGTACAATTCAGCCACAGCTGATATCTAGTTTAGAGAAGCTACAAATACTGAGAATGTTACAATGTGGTCGTCATCCACAAGAAGAAGATAGCATTCTGTTTGGAGGCAGTGAACTTCTGGTAGAAGAATTGCTTGGTTTGAAACATTTAAATGTGCTGACCATCGAATTAAGAAGTTTCCATGCTCTCCAAATGTTCTTTAGCTCCCCTGTATTACTGAGCAGTACTCGATCTCTGAGCCTTGAAGGGTTAAAGTTCAGTTTTTTATCTTTGGCAAGTTTAAGGCATCTCGAAAACCTTGAATTGTACCATTGTGAAGATTTGGAACAGTTGAAGAAGATTGACTATATTGGGGAAGCTAAAAGCATCCGAGAAACTCGTGGTTTCCATAGTCTCCGCAATGTTCAAATACACGGTTGCTCCAATTTGAGGCACATGACGTGGCTTATTTTTGCTCCAAATCTCAAGGATATTCACATTCATACCTGCATTCATATGGAAGAAATAATCAGATTGGAAGAAGTTCCAGCTGAGGCGGTGCAAAATCGAATCCCGTTTGAAAGACTTCAGTCTCTTTGCTTAATTAGTTTGGAGAAGTTGAAGAGCATCCGCTCTAACGCCTTGCCCTTTCCACATCTGAAAGAATTGATTGTATTAAGTTGCCCAATGCTTAAGAAGCTTCCACTTGATAGCAACATCACATCGGAACGTAGATTCATTATTGAGGGAGAGGAAAGCTGGTGGACAGAGCTGCAATGGGAAGATGAAGCCACTAAAAACGCTTTTCTTCCCTGCTTCAAGTCCTTTCAACCATTATAGTGAAGGTGTCTCCTTTGCTGTTGTTGTAATTCGATTTACATGTGTCAGGCGTCATTTTCATTGTCATTTGTTTGCAATGTTGCCACTTTTCAATTAATAAACTCTCTCTGGTTAGTATTGTATTTCTGCATTCTTGACTTCAATGTATTTGGTCAATAATTTTTTAAGAAATTTTTGGATCAATGTATTGGATGCCATGAGAGATTTGGTTTCAATTCTGCTTAGACATACATTGTCCATACGAGGTCTGAGATTTTACACCATAATTACCATGGTGTCCACACTCTTTCAATTTCTAGTCCTATGATTGATGGTTGGTTTCCTATAGCATAATTCATGGCTAAAATGGGAAAAGAAAAGACGACATCACCAAAAACAAGAATAAAGGAAATACTGAAATGCATTGCATTCCTAATATGATAAATTTACAAATATATGCTATTCCTCCCCCTCCCCTAAACCCCCCATGGGTTTTGTTTAGACAAGCATTAAGTAGATTAAATTTTGCCTGAAAGAGATAAAAATACAAGTGAAAGAGCTCTATTATAACCCTGGAGAATTAGGGTTAGGTTAAGGCTCCATAACTAACACATCAAAAATTCCCAATAGGAGAACGGCATTATTTTCTCACCAATGGGTTAAATTGCTTGGTCAAGGAAAATTAAAATAAGAAAAGAAAAATGAAAAAGAAAACCCCCTACAACAGAGACAGCCCTAATTATAAGTTAAAAAAAGTAAACTATTGGTTTTGCAAGTCTGTAGTAAATAAGAGTCTACTTATAAATGGTGTTATAGCTGCAAGTAATGCCTTTGGACACTCCTCGTGTGGAAGATGGCCGCATCCTGATATGGCAACCAGCCTCTGCAAGCCCATAATAACAGCAAAATAACATTAAATGATAGGAATGTAATTATATACACAACAGTTCTATTATATCAAAAATTCTTACTTTTGCTATAGTGAAACTAAAAGAGAAGAGAAGAGAGAGAGACACTCACAGAATTTACAAGTTTTGAAGCCATAATTTGAGAGGATTTAAGGGAAACTAGGGCATCTTCCGCACCAGCAATAACCAACACTGGCAAATCATCAACTGCTTTCAGCAATGCTGCCTCACATTGTGGTTGAAGGACTGTCTCATACGACAGTCTACTTATTTCATGGAGTGCTTCCTCCCAACCTTCTACACACAGCGGGGCCTGGTTGAATTTATGAACAGCAAGCAAATGAAATGGTCAACATGTTGCAATGAAGCCAATTACAAAAAAAGAAAAAATCACACGTTCTGCTTTTGACAAAGAAATATCATTCAAAATAATTTTCTTCGAATAGATTAAAAGGCCAGCAAGTAAAAAGGACTGTCCTAAACATGGCAGCCATTTGAAAAGAAAAAAAAAAGGAATGAAAGAAGAACATCAGATGGATGGAAGAAACTTTTGGATAAATCTAACGTTAAAGGATAATCTAATTGGTTTAGTCTCTCTCTGTAAAAGTAAAAGGTAATAAGTTTTGTCCATTACCATGGAAGTAAGAGGTTAAAGGAGATTCCCCGCACTAACCTCAAAGAGAGAATATCTTTAATTTTTACTCGTGTATGGGTGGGGTGGATTTTTGGGTGCTTGGAAATGTAAAAATAATAATAAAAATAATAATAATAAATAATAATGATAAATAAAAAAAACAACTCATAGATAAAGCACTCATACCATCTCAAAAAAAGTCCTAGAATAAAGTTTCATACTCCTCTAGATTCATGTAGTTTTAGAAATTAAGGTTTAGCTCATCTCTCAATGGCTTGTATCTCAGCTTGCTAACATCAATTGACCTGTCAATGAGACCGTTATTTTAACAAATCTTACCAGCACATGCGACAAAAGGTGAACCAAAGACATAATTAAATATTTTCATTTCATTTCCTACATACTTTCCCAAAGCATGGCATACTTGATTGCCCAAAGTCTTAGAAATCTTCTCTCCAAATTATCTTAGATTACCAGTTGGC
>CP135551.1:1880191-1900339 GCA_032402905.1 Khaya senegalensis | reverse complement strand
CAAACACAACCTTAGGTGAAACTACGAATTCAACGTAATATTATAGTATACTTGATCTAATGATGTAATGTGTGTTCAAATATCCACAAGCACTAAAATTTAAAAATAATAATATTTGAATTCTTGTAAAAAATTTATTAAATAAAATTGTGTATAAGAGATAGTGTTTGAAACTTTCCAAATACTAAAAATTAAAAATAATAATTATACGAGTTTATAGGACAAAATTTATTAAATAAAATCAAATAAAATTATAAAATCGAACTTGTTAGTGAGCCATTTAAAATTATAAAGTTGATTTTGCACAATAAAATTGTCTTGACGTTTACTTTCAAATTTAGGCTTTTAGCTAAATTGATAAATTCAATATGTGTGTGTGTGTGTTCTAGAGAAGAAAAAAAAAAAAAAAAAATCCTGAAAAGAGGTGACATGAATCATGAAACAGAAAGAAACTGTCGCATAAATTCAATCATTCAATTGGGGGCTTGTAACAGCACTAATCAGCATTTTAAATTTCTATGAAGTTAATGTGACAGCGGGAGCCCGGGAGCCGCCCAATTTCTATGCTATATATGAACATGCAGGCAAGAGACATTGCTTTATAAATACAATACCCATCTCTCTTCTTGTATTTCATGCTGTAAAACTTCAGCAACTAGAGAAAAGCTGAGAAAAGCACTTTGGGTTTTGGTGGGTTTGTGCGGTGAAAGTCTTTCAGTTGTTTAATGGACCGTGGTGATATTTACAAAGCGAGTAATAGTTTACGTGTAGGAAGTGCTTCTATATGGAGAAGCAATGGCAGGGAAGGAAGGTCTTCTAGAGAAGAAGACGATGAAGAAGCTCTAAAATGGGCTGTACTTGAGAAACTGCCTACCTTTGATCGTTTGAGGAAAGGAATATTAACTAATTCGAGAGGTGCTGCTAATGAAATTAGTATATGCAATCTTGGACTTGAAGAAAGGCAACAGTTGATTGAAAAATTGGTCAGAGCTGCAGATGTTGACAACGAAAACTTCTTGTTGAGGCTCAGAAATCGCATTGATAGGTAAAAATTTCTCCTTTTCTACGTCAATAATTGGTATAACTATTTTGTATGCTTATTTCTTGGTAAGTTTTTTCCAGGCAGTTGTGTTCAAGTTCTTTTAAGTTTTTGTTTCATGTGTGTTGTACGTAAATAGTGATTTTATGTTTTTCTTTGAATTTTCTCAGAGTTGGAATTGACCTTCCCAAGATCGAAGTTCGATTTGAGCATCTAAATATTGAAGCAGAGGCATACCTAGGAAGCAGAGCCCTGCCAACATTATTCTACTTTTGTGCCAACATAATTGAGGTAGCAACCTGCAAATGTAAATAATTATGTTTTATTAATTTCTCTGCTCATGTTTTAACAGCCTATGTATGTTTGAAGGGTTTCTTGAACTCTCTCCACATTCTTTCAAGCAGAAAGAAACATTTGACAATCCTGAAGGATGTTAATGGAATCATAAGGCCAGGCCGGTGAGAACTGAATTGATATTGTTAATTATTTATCCTTCAATGAAGATTTAGAATATTTGGGCAGTCATTTCTCATTTTGTTCATATCTTTGTTGCAGAATGACATTGCTTTTGGGTCCTCCAGGATCCGGAAAGACCACACTATTGTTGGCTTTATCCGGGAAACTTGATTCCAGTCTAAAGGTGATTTTAATTAGTTAAACGCTTTATGTCAGAGCGATTTGGACTTTAGCGTTGATTTTCACTTTTTGGTTTTGTACCTATTTCAAAAAGTGAAATGTGTCTCTGTAGGTTTCTGGTAGGGTGACATACAATGGTCACAACATGGATGAATTCGTGCCTCAGAGAACTGCTGCTTATATCAGTCAACATGATGTCCATATTGGAGAAATGACTGTCAGGGAAACCTTGGCCTTCTCTGCAAGATGCCAGGGGGTTGGAACTCGTTATGGTTAGTTGCTTTTTCTCTTTTGTTTACCCTTTAAAATGTTCAGATTGCAGTATGATGGATTTCTTGTTTAGCACATGCATTAAAGGTTATTGCTTGCTGTAAAATTCAGACATGTTATCAGAATTGGCCAGAAGAGAGAAAGCAGCCAATATCAAGCCTGATCCTGATATTGATGTTTTCATGAAGGTGAGTGAAGCTGAAGTCAATTTGATTTCAATCAAGCAAGTCAATAAAATGAAAAAAAAAATAAGTTGGGATTTTCAGTTTTAAAGCCTGCCTTCAATCAGTTTTCCTAAGAGTTAAAATCCTAGCATACAAACTTCGTTGTTCAACTCCCGTGGCCTTTTAGTTTATGCTGATTTCAAATAAAATTAGATTAGGATCAATTTTATAGCTGTGGTGTTGCGCTGACAGTGACTGAGTTTCTTGCATTTCTCTGTTTTAGGCAGTAGCAACTGAAGGCCAAGAAGCCAATGTGGTCACTGATTATATCCTAAAGGTAACATCAATATGGATCACTCTAATATTGTGAATTATTTTCAAGAACAGTGAACTAATGTCACTAGTTTGATCACATCTCATATTTGCAGGTTCTAGGACTGGATGTCTGTGCTGATACCATGGTTGGTGATGACATGTTAAGAGGTATATCCGGAGGACAAAGGAAGCGAGTTACAACAGGTAAAGACCATACCTCCATAAATTAACTTCTGTTGCACTCATAGATGATAAAAATTATCATCCTTTTTGGTTAAATTTTAGGCGAAATGTTGGTTGGACCAGCAAAAGCACTGTTTATGGATGAGATATCTACTGGTTTGGACAGCTCAACAACTTTCCAAATCGTGAATTTTATCAGGCAATTTAATCACATCCTCAGTGGAACCGCTCTGATATCTCTCCTTCAGCCAGCACCAGAGACTTACGATCTATTCGATGATATTATCCTACTCTCTGATGGCCAGATTGTGTATCAGGGTCCCCGTGAACAAGTGCTGGATTTTTTTAAATTCATGGGCTTCAAATGTCCCAACAGGAAAGGAGTGGCTGACTTCTTGCAAGAAGTAAGCGCTTGTAAAGCTCTTTCTATGACATTTTTCATTAATCCTCGTGTGTAACTTCCCGTTCAATCTCCATCAATATTGAATATGTTGCAGGTGACATCAAAGAAGGATCAGGAGCAGTATTGGGCACATAAAGATGAGCCGTACAGGTTTGTCACCGTCAAGGAATTTGCTGAAGCATTCCAATCATTTCATGTTGGACAGAAACTTGGTGATGATCTTGGAACTCCATTTGATAAGAAGAAAAGCCATCCAGCTGCTTTGACTACCAGAGAGTATGGTGTTAGCAAGAAGGAATTGTTGAAAGCTTGCATCTCAAGAGAACTTTTGCTGATGAAGAGAAACTCATTTGTCTACATTTTCAAGCTCTTCCAAGTGGGTATTAACTGAACTTTAAATTGTTTTGATCTTTTCTTTTAAGTGATAACATTATATTGACTCTTTCCCTTGCTACTAGCTTACAATTATGGGAGTGATTGGTATGACACTCTTCTTAAGAACGGAGAGGCATAAAGATACAGTAACTGATGGAATAATTTACACTGGCGCCTTGTTCTTTACTGTTATTATGATCATGTTCAATGGATTGTCCGAGATTTCGATAACCATAGCAAAGCTTCCAGTTTTCTACAAGCAAAGAGACCTGCAATTCTATCCTTCATGGGCATATGCTCTTCCCACATGGATCCTCAAGATTCCCATCTCATTTGTAGAGGTTGCCGTTTGGGTATTCATGACCTATTATGTAATCGGTTTTGATCCCAATGTTGGAAGGTAAGAAGAGAGAAAAAATCAAAAACTTTGTTAAGAATCACTGAAGAGTTTATCACATGTTTGATCTATTAATCCAACTGTTTTACTAGGTGATCTACTTGCTGCAGGTTGTTGAAGCAATATCTGCTGCTATTGTTTGTTAACCAGATGGCTTCTGCATTGTTCCGATTAATTGCAGCAATGGGCAGGAACATGGTTGTCTCTAATACATTTGGTTCATTTGCATTGCTGGTGCTTTTTGCGTTGGGTGGATTTGTCATTTCCCGAGGTATAAGATTAAGGATATGAGTTTGATAAAACAAATTGTTACTTTTTGTCAAATTTTAACTCAAGTTCTTACTTTTCTTGTTTAATGACACAGAGGACATCAAGAAATGGTGGATATGGGCTTACTGGTGTTCACCTTTGATGTATGCACAGAACGCAATTGTGGTAAATGAGTTCCTTGGTAATAGTTGGAGAAAGGTAATACCAGTAATGCTTTGAATGAGCCTTGTATTAATGTATTTCTATCCAAATACTCTGCTGATGTCTGAAATTCCTTCACATCAAGATTGTGCCAAACTCAACCGAAAAGCTAGGAGTGGCAGTTTTGAAGTCTCGTGGGTTCTTCCGGGATGCATATTGGTATTGGCTAGGTGTAGGGGCGCTGGCCGGTTTTGTACTATTGTTCAACTTTGCTTTCACTCTGGCTCTAAACTTTCTCAACCGTGTGTATCCTACCTTCTCAAATTTAGTGCTGCCTGAAAGTGCACGACTGTATACTAATTTGTGCAAATATGTGCAGCATTTGATGAGCCTCAGGCTGTTATATCTGAGGAATATCAAAATAACGAGCATGATAAAACAGCTGGAGGAACCATTCAGTTGTCAACCCGTGCTAGTAGCTCTAGTCACAGAACTCATTCAGGTGATAAAGCTCATTTGAAATCTGCAGGTATTTATGATATATTTTGTTGTTTTATGCCTTTTGATGATAATTAATTCTTGTTAACTTGCAGAAAGTGGACATCATAGTAGGAGGATAAACATCTCCTCCAATTCCTTATCCATGACAGAAGCAGCTGTTGAGGCAAATCAAAACAAGAAAAGAGGAATGATTCTTCCATTTGAACCACATTCCATTATCTTTGATGAAGTTACATACTCTGTTGACATGCCTCAGGTAAACTTAAGTTTGAGAAATTAATATATATGTTTCACTGCGTTGTGGTTCAGATATGACTGCTAATTGGTTTGATTTACCTTCTCAGGAAATGAAACTTCAAGGTGTTGTTGAAGACAAATTGGTACTTTTGAATGGTGTGAGCGGTGCATTCAGGCCTGGTGTTCTTACAGCACTGATGGGTGTTAGTGGTTCTGGTAAAACCACTCTGATGGATGTACTGGCCGGCAGAAAAACTGGTGGATATATTACGGGGAACATCACAATATCTGGTTATCCAAAGAAGCAGGAAACATTTGCTCGGATTTCAGGATACTGTGAGCAAAATGATATCCACTCTCCTAATGTTACTGTCTATGAGTCCTTGCTCTACTCGGCCTGGCTTAGATTACCACCAGAAGTTGATTCTGCAACCAGAAAGGTTGGTACTTGAATCCCATCCTTGTGGACATTGTTGGATACAGGTATACTCATTTAGTTGCTCCCCGGCTTTGCAGATATTTATTGAGGAAATCATGGGACTCGTAGAGTTAAAAACTTTGAGACAAGCACTAGTTGGTTTGCCTGGTGTAAATGGTTTGTCAACTGAGCAGCGTAAGAGGCTCACCATTGCAGTTGAGCTCGTGGCAAACCCATCCATCATATTTATGGATGAGCCAACTTCAGGGCTAGATGCAAGAGCTGCAGCAATTGTTATGAGAACTGTTAGGAATACTGTTGACACCGGCAGGACTGTAGTGTGCACCATCCATCAACCAAGCATTGACATATTTGAAGCCTTTGATGAGGTGAGAAATGTTAATAATGGGTGTTGAAGGAGTTAAAAGGTTTTCCTCTGTACGTGATTATGATTGTTTAACATTGCAATGCAGCTGTTCCTGCTGAAGCGAGGGGGACAGGAGATATACTTTGGCCCATTGGGTCGACATGCTTGCCATCTAATCAACTATTTTGAAGTATGACACGATGAACATTCTCAATGAACAATTTATATTCAAGTACACTATGAAGTGAGTTACATAAATTACATTATGAAACTAGCTAATGCCAGTACATTTCCTTTCAATGTAGGGAATTGCAGGAGTTAGTAAAATTAAAGATGGTTACAATCCAGCTACTTGGATGTTGGAAGTTACAGCTTCATCGCAAGAATTGGCTTTGGTTGTTGATTTTGCTGATATTTACAAAAACTCAGAACTATATAGGTAGGCTTGCGATAAATGCTAGGCTACAGCATGTAGACCAAAATCCCACCACTGTGCCAATGCATATGTTTTGCTCAAAATTTATGCTGATACATTCCATATATTTCAGGAGAAACAGAGCTCTCATCAAAGATTTAAGCAAGCCTGCTCCTGGTTCAAAGGACCTCCATTTTGCTAGTCAGTACTCACAATCATTTTTCATCCAATGCATGGCTTGCTTATGGAAACAAAATTGGTCATACTGGCGAAATCCACCATACAGCGCTGTTAGATTTCTGTTTACAACCTTCATAGCTTTGCTGCTGGGGACAATGTTCTGGGACATGGGCACTAAAACGTGAGTTATATCTACAAGGAAACTGAAATATTACATTTCAATGTCATTCAAAGGCTTAGAGCTTTATCTGCCTTTTAATATTGCTTATTTTTAACGTTCGAAATAACAGCACAAAGCAACAAGATCTGTTTAATGCAATGGGTTCCATGTATGCTGCTGTTCTCTTCCTCGGCATTCAAAATGCTTCATCTGTTCAACCAGTAGTATCTGTTGAAAGAACAGTCTTCTACAGAGAAAGAGCAGCTGGAATGTATTCGGCCATGGCATATGCCTTCGCACAAGTAACTTTTGTTGACAAATGACATACTTGAAATGCAAAATTCTGTGTGTTTCTTTTCTGAACTCTTTTTGTATTTTCTGCAGGTTATGATTGAAATTCCTTATATACTTGTTCAAGTTGCAGTATATGGTGTTATTGTCTATGCAATGATTGCATTTGAATGGACTGCCGCCAAGTTCTTTTGGTTTTTATTCATCATGTTCTTCACCTTATCGTACTTCACCTTCTATGGCATGATGGCTGTGGCTTTGACACCAAACCACCACATTTCTGCCGTTGTTTCCGTTGCATTTTACTCCTTATGGAATCTCTTTTGCGGGTTTATAATCCCAAGAACCGTAAGCAATTCTTCCCATTACTAATTCGAACTCCAGATTTTCGTAGCTTACAGATACTTGTTTGCTAATTCTCTTCAATATCTTTCTTGTTTGATAACAGAAAATTCCCATATGGTGGAAATGGTACTACTGGGGATGTCCTGTATCTTGGACCTTGTATGGATTAGTTACCTCACAGTTTGGAGATTTACAACACAAACTTGACACAGGCGAAACAGTGGAGCATTTTCTGAGAGATTATTTTGGTTTCAAACATGATTTCCTGGGAGTTGTTGCAGCTGTTCTTGTTGTGTTCACAATTCTCTTTGCTTTTAGCTTTGCCTTGGGTATTAAGGTATTTAATTTCCAGAAGCGTTAGAAATCATCTCTGTAATCCAATGACCTGTGCCAAATTCATGAACAATCTTTTCAGCAATTATACCAATAATGCAAGAAGTGATAAAGAATATCAATAATGCCGACGACATTGCCAGTGATTTCATTCTACAACAGCTGTGAATTAAAAGATACAACACCTCAATTTAAAATGTGCTCTTGATAATAAATTGTCGGATTTGTATTTTTCAAACTTTTTTAAATTTGTAACATTTTTACCTTTTTTATAAAATATTTTAAGTTTTGTATCGTAAAAAAATTAAATTTAATTACATATTCAACACATTGTAACTAAATTTAATATTTAATGGAAATTAATTCTTTATTATTTATAGTAATTATCATCTTTTTTAAATACAAAACCTCATACTTTGTTACAATTAAATTAAATTTATATTATATTTTAATAAATATAATAACTTGACTTGATCTAAATAGATTCGGATAAATTTATAAACAAGATCAATATTATATATATATATATATATGGGCTTGATTATAGTATGTGCATGTATTAGTATATTTAAAAAGATTTATTACTTGTAATTTGAAATGATCTATAAAAAAATTTAAAATAAGAATAAAAATTTAAAATTAATCAAAATTTTTGTGTTTAAAATTTTTGTTTTTTGTTTTAAGTTTTTATATTGGTCATTTTAAATTGTAAAATAAAAAGTTTTGGATACATCAAAGCATGTTTCGTTATCAAATTCATACACACACATATATGAGAAAAGATGAAAATGTCTTTTAACTTTATATAATTTTTTATATTATTTCTTAATTGATAGATTAATACACTTTCAGTTATTGAGATTAAATTTAACTTGTATAATTAATATATTATAATTAATATATGTGTTAAATTTAATCTCAATTGAAAATATATTGATTTAACAATTAAAAAATTAGTATAAGAATTTCGAACTCTTCTTTTTCTCTTTACACATACATATCTCTTTATGTGTACGTAGAGTTTGATTATAGTTAGAATATATATATATATACACACACACATACACATGTATGTATATGCGAACGCGCGCGAAAAAAATTGTATAAAATTAAAATACTTCCAATCATTTTTTTTTTTTATATGTGTGGCATGCACATGTGAAGGTGAGTGTTGGGTTGGAGGGAGGGATAGAATATATGTGTGTAAATCAAAAATTGTATAAAGTTAAAAAGGATTTTTATTTTATTTTATTATAAATATTTAATTTAAAATTTTTTAATTTTATATAATATTTTACACTCACACACACAAACCGGCGTGTATGATTACAGTTAGAATGAGTCCATCACTTCATAGTTTTTGGGATTGTAAATGATAAACGTTTATATAGACCCCTATATAGACTCTGCGCGTGTGTGTGTGATCACAGTTAGAATGAGTCCATCTTCACCTCTTCAGAGTCTTTGGTATTGTAAATAATAAACGTGTTGAAATTTCAATACGCCTCTCTGTGTGTGTGTGTGTATGTGTGTGTGCGTGGTCTGATTGCAGGTAGAATGAGTCAATCTTGGGCACTTCCTAGTTTTTGGCATTGTAAATGATAAAGGTGTTGAAGTTTGAATACACGTGACGAAAGTAAAGATTTGCAGACTTGGTGCAGCCTCACCTACACCTTTTGACTTTTAAGGGAAATAATATGCTGTATTCCATTGTACCCTACATTCTTTAACTTTTTTTTTTTTTTTTTCATTTTCATACCTACTCTTTCCTCACAATTACCAACCTTTTTTTTAATTATATTCTTATAATTTAAAATTAATACAAATATAAATAGTGCACCCAATTGAACCATAACACCACCCATATAAGAACCTTCTAATACTTTTCAAATTTTCCAATTAATAAATAGGAAGTTTCTTACATATTTCAATAATTTATAAATTAAAAAAAAAATTAAACCCGTATAATTTTAACTATATTTTAGAGATATTATAAAAATATATTATAAATAATATATATAATTTCTTTTCACAACAACCATATATATATGTATGTATGTATGCATGTATGTATGTATTAATTAAAACATCTAGAAGACTGACTAAATTTTAAATTTTGTGAGACACAAATTCTTGCCCAACCCAAGGGCAAAGTCACCTCCCTTTGCTTACTCCAATTCTTTTGCTTCTAGAATCAAAGACTTAGCATATTCAATTGATGATGGACTGTCCCATGCCTATAACAGTATATTTTATTGTTCATCCTAACCCTCTTCCTTTGTCTTGAAGTAACTATTAACCAAAATCACATAAAAAAAAAAAAAAAATTTAAATAAAAAAAATTTTTTATATTAATATTAATAATATTATTGATTTATTTTTTTTAATAAAATAATTTTATTATATTATTATATTAATATGATATAATTATTTTATCTAAAATTTTTTTAAAATTAAAAATTTTTAAAAATAAAATTTTTAATAAAAAATAATTTTAATTTTCTTTTTTAAGTTGAGTGTTGGCAAGACTTACAAATCAAAAGTTGTAGACAATTAAATATTGGTCATCTTATTCAAATTTGTCTCTTCTGCTTTTGGGTTGGTCTTGAATTGAATTGAATGCTTCAACATGGCCAAAGTCAAATAAATGTTTCTAGAGAGCACAATGCGTGAAATTGGGAGGAAAATCAACCCTTCAACGCTCTCAGGTAGATCAAATGTTCTCATTCTATTGTTCATCTCACTAATTTAAAATGGATCCCAAGGGATAAATAATTATTCTAATAATCTATAATTTAATTAATAATATAATTTACTTAATTAATGATTAAATCAAATTTAATTACTTGTAGTAATTCAAAGTGAAACCCAAATTAAAAGACAATGATAATTTATCTAGTATAAAATTCTATTAAATTTTAGAGAAAAAAATCTTTTATTAATTTTTTTTATTCTTAATTTTTAAAAATTTTATAATATACGAGTATAAAAAGTAATAAAAAATTTAAATTTTATTTTAATTAATTAATTTTAATTTTTTAATAAATAAAAATTATTAAGTATATAAAAGATTAAGAAAAAATTTCAAATTTTAAATATTAAAAATTAGTTTATTGTGAAATTAATAAAATATTATTAATTCTTGATACCCATCTTATTAAATACGTAACAAGAATTAATTATTGTACTTATAATCTCAATTAAAGCACTAATTCAATGCCACAATAGAGATTTGAACACAAATTTGTTGATTATGAGCCTTGCAAATATTAAAAAATTTGGTTTTTCATTTTTGATTTGTTACTTTTTCAAGCTTGTAAAACAGTTGTTTATTTTAAAAGAAGGTAAGTTTTTATATATATATATATATATATATATATATATATATATATTTATATATTTAGCAAGATTCCTCCATTGACGAAGACGTCTTCACACGGGTAGTTCAACTTTTGGTTTTACCGCCACCTCCAACGACCATGCGAATGAAACCACTAGGAAACTCTTTAACTATTTCATTTGACTAATCAATGGCTGCCCATTTTACGCTGCTATAAATGCAACTCTCATAAATCCATTACCTTCATTTCAAGGAAGATATTGGGGTTTGTAAAGGACAACACAATTCCTATTTTGGATTTGTTAGGCCAAGTATTGAACAAGTGAAGGGAAAAAAAAATAAAATTCTGGGTTTTGGTGGGTTTCTTAGTTTGAGTTGTTCTAATGGAGAGCGGCAATATTTACAAAGCGAGTAGTAGTTTACGTTCAGGAAGTTCTTCGTTATGGAGGAACAATGGCATGGATGTATTTTCAAGATCTTCAAGAGAAGCAGATGACGAAGAGGCTCTGAGATGGGCTGCGCTTGAGAAATTGCCAACATTTGATCGTTTGAGGAAAGGGATACTGACGGCAACAAAGGGTGGTGCTAGTGAAATTGATGTAAACAATCTGGGTTTTGAAGAAAAGAAGAAGTTGATTGAAAGGTTGGTTAAAGTTGCAGAAGTTGATAATGAGAAGTTTTTGTTGAAGTTCAGAAATCGCGTTGATAGGTAACATTTTCTGCAGTTTTTTCGGTGTCATGCATGCGTGTTTGAGTTTTGTGTATTTTTTTTGTAATTTTCCTGGCAGCCAAACAGTGGAACTCTGTTCTGGTTTTGAAGTTCTTCGGGTTTTAGTTTATGATTTTCTTTGTTTCGTGATTTTTTTTTCCACAGAGTTGGAATCGAGCTTCCCACAATTGAAGTCCGATATGAGCATTTAAATGTTGAAGCGGAAGCAACAGTGGGAAGTAGAGCCTTGCCTACATTCTTCAACTTTTGCTTCAACATAATAGAGGTAGAAACCTAATAACATAAATTATTTATTCATTCTTTTAAATTATGGGTTAATTTTAGTCTTAAATTTTCTTCTTGTCTTTTGGTTTGAAGGGTTTCTTGAACTCTCTGCATATTCTTTCAAGTAAAAAGAAGCATTTGACAATCCTGAAGGATGTTAGTGGCATCATAAAGCCAAGCAGGTGAGAACTGAATTCCTCTTCTTTTCTATGCAAATCCCTGATATCTGGGCAGTTATGTCTCACTGTACTCATTTGTTTGTTGCAGAATGACATTGCTTTTGGGTCCTCCAGGGTCTGGAAAGACAACACTGTTGTTGGCTTTGGCCGGGAAGCTTGATTCTAGTCTACAGGTGAGTTTATACAGTTATAGCTTTAATTGATTCTAGTATGGAGGGTATTTGATTTTTAGTATGGGTTTTTGCACTTCGGGCTTGTCTCTAATGTGAGAAGTGAATTATGTTATATAGGTTTCTGGTAGGGTAACATACAATGGCCACAGCATGCACGAATTTGTGCCTCAGAGAACTGCTGCTTATATCAGCCAACATGACGTCCATATCGGAGAAATGACTGTCAGGGAAACCTTGGCCTTCTCGGCAAGATGCCAGGGCGTTGGAACGCGTTATGGTTAGTTGCTTTTTTCTCTTCTGTTTTCCCTTTAACTTTAAAATTCAGATTGCAGTATGACAGATTTCTTATTTAGTTTGAGAATTAAAGGTTATTGCTGCTTGTGAATTGCAGACATGTTAGCGGAGTTGGCCAGAAGAGAGAAGGCAGCAAATATAAAGCCTGATCCTGATGTTGATGTCTTCATGAAGGTGAGAGGAGTTGAATTTGGTTCATGAAGAAGTCTATTATTTAACTTATTTAAATCCAATCAAACAAGTGTTTCCAAAACAAGAAATTTTGATTTACAAAATTTATTCTATATTTTGTGTCAATTTAGCAAATAGAATTTCATTGGATTCAATCTTATGTTATTGCTTCATAAGCATGGTGATTGAATATCTTACACCTGCCAATTCTAATGTCATAGGCAATAGCCACAGAAGGCCAAGAAACCAGTGTGATAACAGATTACATTTTGAAGGTATGTTCATTATTTATCACTCTAATCTTAGAAATTAATACAAACGAGTATCAAAATAACTCCAGTTTTAATGCCTCATGATATTACAGATTTTAGGACTGGAAGTTTGTGCGGATACCTTGGTAGGTGATGAAATGGTAAGAGGTATATCGGGAGGACAAAAGAAGCGTGTTACAACAGGTAAATTGCAAAACTTCATCAATGCTTTTTCTTGCAAAGAACATACATAAACCTGTTATTTGTCCCAATTTTGAGCTATCATAATATTTAATGATTGAATTTTAGGTGAAATGCTGGTTGGGCCAGCAAATGCTCTGTTTATGGATGAGATATCTACTGGTTTGGACAGTTCAACGACTTTCAATATTGTGAACTCTATGAGGCAATACGTTCACATCCTTGAGGGAACGGCTGTGATCTCTCTCTTACAACCAGCACCAGAGACTTATGATCTCTTCGATGATATTATCCTTCTGTCGGACGGCCAGATAGTGTACCAAGGTCCTCGTGAAGAAGTGCTAGACTTTTTTGAACAAATGGGATTCAGATGTCCTGAAAGAAAAGGCGTGGCTGACTTCTTGCAAGAAGTAAGTGCCGATAAACTCTTTTCTACTAAATCTTTTACTAACAGAAGGAGAATTCTTCTCGGAGATTAGATTTAGTTTTCTAATATGAAAACAACCAACATCTTTGTAGTAAGTGGAGTTCAATATTTAAATTCTCATATTACGATGATTCTCAAAATGTTGCAGGTAACATCAAAGAAAGATCAGGAGCAGTATTGGGCACGGAAAGAGGAGCCTTACAGGTTTGTAACAGTCAAGGAATTTGCTGGGGCATTCCAATCATTCCATGTGGGACGGAAAGTTGGTGATGAGCTTGGAACTCCATTTGATAAGAAGAAAAGCCACCCAGCTGCTTTGACTACCAGAAATTATGGTGTTAACAAGAAGGAGTTGTTGAAAGCTTCCATCTCTAGAGAGCTTTTGTTGATGAAGAGGAACTCCTTTGTCTACATATTCAAACTCACCCAAGTGCGTATCATCTCCATTATAAGTTTTTTAGTCTTTTATTTGTGTTATAATTTATTTATAGATTGTTTTCTTCTGCTCCTAGCTTACACTAATGGCGATGATTACTATGACACTCTTCTTCCGGACAAAGATGCATCGAGATTCAGTAAATGATGGAGTGATTTATACGGGTGCCTTGTTCTTCTCAGTCGTTATGATCATGTTCAATGGATTTTCAGAAATTTCTATGACAATAGCAAAGCTTCCTATATTCTACAAGCAAAGAGACCTCCGATTCTATCCTTCATGGGCATATGCTCTTCCCACATGGATACTCAAGATCCCCATCGCATTTGTAGAGGTTGCAGTTTGGGTATTCATAACCTATTATGTAATTGGGTTTGATCCCAATGTTGGAAGGTAAGAAGAGAGCAAAAGTGCGAATTTGCTGGTAACCACTGAAGATTTTATTTCATGTTTGATCAATTAATCCAAATATCTTACAACGTGATATTCTTGCTGCAGGATGTTAAAGCAGTACTTGCTGCTCTTCTTTGTTAACCAGATGGCTTCTGCATTGTTCCGATTAATTGGAGCAACAGGAAGGAACATGATTGTTGCTAATACATTTGGTTCATTTGCATTGCTCCTTCTTTTTGCACTGGGTGGATTTGTACTTTCGCGGGGTATAAAAGTTTACCTTCTTTTCATTGTTTGCTAGATAGACTAATTAGCTTCCTCATAGAAATTTGACTAAAATACTTTCTTTTTATTATTGATTAATACAGATGACATCAAGAAATGGTGGATATGGGCATACTGGCTTTCACCTATGATGTATGGGCAAAATGCAATAGTTGCTAATGAGTTTCTTGGGAGCAGTTGGAGAAAGGTAATCCCCGAATGACCTCTGTGTATACTTTTTTTGGGCTTTTAATAGAATGCTGATATTTTAAACTTTTTCATATCCAAAGGTTCTCCCGAACTCAACTGAAGCACTTGGAGTTGAAGTATTGAAGTCTCGTGGATTCTTCCCCCATGCATATTGGTACTGGCTTGGAGTAGGGGCTCTTATTGGCTTTGTACTCCTGCTCAATTTTGGTTTCACTCTGGCTCTCACTTTTCTCGACCGTGGGTATCCTAACTTCTTCACTTTCTTGCCTTCTAAAATAAGATATTATGTTCTTATTTTGTGCAAATATATGTGCAGCATTCGAGAAGCCTCAGGCTGTTATAACAGAGGAATCTGAAAGTAATGAAAATGATAACAGAATGGGAGGAACCATTCAGTTATCAAATCGTGGAAATAGCTCTAGTCACAAATCAAACTCAGGTTATTAAGCTCACTTATGACTGTTATCTGTGAATGTGTATGACATGTCATACTATGCCTATTTGATGATAAATTCTAAATGACAATCTAAATTTAACTTGATTGACTTGCAGAGAGTGGACATGATATTAGGAGGAGAAACTCTTCCAATTCCTTATCCGTGACTGAAGCAGCTGTTGAAGTCAATCATAACAAGAAAAGAGGAATGGTTCTTCCATTTGAACCATATTCTATTACTTTTGATGAAGTTACATACTCCGTTGACATGCCACAGGTAGTGTTAAGTTTAAAAGTAATCTGTGTATTTCAGTACAGTGTAGTTCAGACGTGACGAATAATTGGTTTGGTTTGACTTTGCAGGAAATAAAACTTGAAGGTGTTGATGCAGACAAATTGGTTCTTTTGAATGGTGTGAGTGGTGCATTCAGGCCAGGTGTTCTTACAGCTCTGATGGGTGTTAGTGGTGCTGGTAAAACCACTCTGATGGATGTATTGGCTGGTAGGAAAACTGGGGGATATATTACTGGGAACATCACCATCTCTGGGTACCCGAAGAAACAAGAAACATTCGCTCGCATTTCAGGATACTGTGAGCAAAATGACATCCACTCTCCTCATGTTACTGTATACGAGTCCTTACTCTACTCGGCCTGGCTTCGATTACCGGCCGAAGTTGATTCTGAAACTAGAAAGGTTGGTACTGAAATCCCATGGTGTTTCAGGCTTATGGCCATTTTTTCACCATGTGTTACTCAGAGCTAAAGTTAGCTAGAAGAGAAGTAGCTTGAATCCTTGAATAAATTCTCAGCAATGGTTATACAAATTTAAATTTTCGCTCATGATTTGCAGATGTTTATTGAGGAAGTCATGGAGCTTGTGGAACTGAACCCATTGAGACAAGCACTGGTTGGTTTGCCTGGAGTAAATGGTTTGTCGACAGAGCAGCGCAAGAGGCTTACCATTGCAGTTGAGCTCGTTGCAAACCCTTCTATCATATTCATGGATGAGCCAACTTCGGGGCTAGATGCACGAGCTGCTGCCATTGTTATGAGAACAGTCAGGAACACAGTGGACACAGGAAGAACAGTGGTCTGTACCATTCATCAACCAAGCATTGACATCTTTGAAGCTTTTGATGAGGTGAGAAATGTTAATACCAGGTCAAAGGAGTTATGAATTTTTCAAGTTCCCCTCTATACTTGTGACTCGTGAGTTAATATGTTTAACCTGGCATTGCAGCTGTTTCTATTGAAGCGAGGGGGACAAGAGATATATGTTGGACCGTTGGGTCGCCATTCTAGCCACCTTATAAATTATTTCGAGGTATGATGTTATCAATTTTTACAAACCACATAAAACCAAATTTTAACCTCACATTGCTTTCTGTCTAGACATATACAAATTGCATTATAAAAGTAGCTAATACATTAATGTTTATTTGTGAAGGGAATTGCCGGAATTAACAAAATTAAAGACGGATACAATCCAGCAACTTGGATGTTGGAAGTTTCCTCTTTATCCCAAGAAATAGCTTTGGGGGTTGATTTTGCCGCCATTTACAAAAACTCAGAACTGTACAGGTTAGCTTATGGCAAAGTACTGGATTAGATTATCATACTAAAATCCACCTACCACTTCTGTTGGTTCTAGCTTAAATTTGATGCTGATGTATGTCTAATGTTTCAGGAGAAACAAAGCACTCATTAAAGACTTAAGCAAGCCAACCCCTGGTTCGAAGGATCTGTATTTCGCTACACAGTATTCACAATCATTTTTGACCCAAACTCTGGCTTGCTTATGGAAACAGCATTGGTCATATTGGCGTAATCCGCCATACAGTGCTGTTCGGTTTCTGTTTACGACCTTCATAGCTTTGATATTTGGGACAATGTTCTGGGACATGGGAACCAAAACGTAAGCTGCTACTATGAGATCCAAACATTACATTTAAGTTTCATTCAAAGTCTTATAGCTTGATCCGCTTTTTAATCAATTTTGACTTTGACATTTCAAATTATAGGTCAAAGCAGCAAGATCTGTTCAATGCAATGGGTTCTATGTATGCCGCTGTTCTCTTCCTCGGCATCCAAAATGCCTCATCTGTGCAGCCCGTAGTAGCTGTTGAACGAACAGTCTTCTACAGAGAAAGAGCTGCTGGAATGTATTCAGCCATGCCATATGCCTTCGCACAAGTAACTAGTTTTTCCCATGTCACATAACAGAAATCTTTTTTTTTTTTTCGCTTTTTTTTTTTACTTATTAAATTTTTTGTATTCGCTTGCAGGTCATGATTGAGATACCTTACATATTTGTTCAAGCTGTTGTATATGGTGTGATAGTATATGCAATGATTGGATTCGAATGGACTGCTACCAAGTTCTTTTGGTATCTATTCTTCATGTTCTTCACATTATTGTACTTCACCTTCTATGGCATGATGGCTGTGGCCATGACACCAAACCACCACATTGCTGCCATTGTTTCATCTGCATTTTATGCGATATGGAATGTCTTTTCCGGGTTCATCATCCCAAGACCGGTAAGTCTCCACAACCCATTACTCACTCAAATGCTAGCTTTTCTTCTAAAGTATACACATAAAAATGACAACATTTTTCCTCACTTCTTAAACTTCTGTGATAACAGAGAATGCCCATATGGTGGAGGTGGTACTACTGGGCATGTCCAGTATCCTGGACTCTGTACGGATTGGTTGTTTCCCAATTTGGAGATCTACAAGACAAGCTTGAGTCAGGGGAAACAGTGGAACAATTTCTGAGAAGTTACTTTGGTTTCAGGCATGATTTTCTTGGAGTTGTTGCAGCTGCTGTGGTTGGGTTTACTTTAGGTTTTGCTCTTATTTTTGCTGCAGGAATCAAGGTATTTAACTTTCAGAGGCGATAGTAATTTTATATCATTCTTTTACACATAGGTTCATTTGTGTCTTCAAGAGCTTGTCAAGTTCTTGTATATAATCTCATCAGTTTTTATATTCACCCATAATTGTACTTCAACACTTAAATTCAATAAAATACTATTATATCTTTATTTATTTATTTTAAATTCATATAATTGGATTGCAAGATCTTTTACAAGTATATGGAATGTTATGGAATAGAAAATACGACTGACTAATATACATTCTGTGTATCTTATATTCTTTAACGTAAAATTTAAAATATAAAATGTAAAAATTAAAATAATTAATTTGAAATTTAAAACGTATAGTATAAAGAATTTAAAATGTGAGTATAAAACTTACGATGATTAATATAAAAGATAAAAAAAAATAAATATGAGATGGATAGAATCTATTCTACTCTACTGAAGTTAAATTTCAAATTTGATGGGATTAGATTTGAAGACTTTCACTGCCTCTCCTTTTGAATTCATTGTTGGATTAGAAATAGTTCCCCAAACTTTATCTTCAAAAGTACTTTTTCTATGATCACTCCAATTAATTTGCTTCTAGAGTCAATTAAACTAATCTATGCAAAAATTCATGCCTGGACTTTGATTTTCTTACACCAAAATAGCTGGTCCTGAATTGTTGCTGAACTGGTTTCCCATAAGGTCCTCTCTCTCTTTCTAGAAGGAAAGCACTTTTGGGGAAGCACTTTTTATTAGTCGTCTATGTTGATTTTACTGTTGGAAAAATGGGTATATGGTATGATTGATGTTGAAATTGCAAGCCCCTCAATTAATTTAGTAATACAAAGCATGATCCTTATGCTTTATAAAAGATATAAGAAATGAAGGACTTGTTTGACATAAAATTTGAATACAATATTTTTTACAATTAAAAAAATATTTTTTTTTCTATAATAAATAAATTACTAATTCTTATTAGAATAAATAAAACATCCTTTAGTGTTAATAATTATAAGAAATACTTGCATGAAGCAAACTTTTCAACTCTTCAAATACCCAAATTCAAACAATATGATAACACTTCATAATTCAAGTCTCAAATTTATGAAATCCAAGTGCAAATTGAATATTTTTTGAAAGTATAATTTTGAATGATTCAAACAAAGATTTTTCTCTTTTACAAACATTCACACTTTACAAAATATAAAATAATATTGTTTAAAATTATATAATAAATAAATAATATATTATGTGAGATAAAAAATTTTAAAATAAATTCTTAAAATGAATAATATTACTTATTTTTTTTAATTTATATGTTACTATAAAAATTTAAAAAAAAATACATGAAATTTCAGTTAAAATTATAAGTAAAATCGTTCTAATATGATTATCTAATAAATTTGTGTGATTAATTAATTTTAAATTAAATATATATGTTTGTTTTTTTATTATATTTTTATTAAACAAATATATAAAAAAATTTTGATACATTGATCGTATCTATTTTTTTCAAATGTACTTACACCCACACACAAATAATATATTTCTTATAAAAAAAATAAAAAAATACTAAAAATATATTTTTAATTTTTGAAAATTGTATGGTCAATTAAAACATGATTTTCTTTTAATAATGTAAATATAGATAGATATTATATCACGTGGGAAAAAATATATTACCCTAAATTTATAGAAAATATTATTTAATTTTAAAAAAATTTAATGGTCAAATTTATCATCCTTTCCCACTAATATTAAATTAAAAATTGATTAAGGAGAGCGATTAATTTATGAAATATAACTCAAACTTGCATTCATACTTAGAAAATATTATTTAATTTTGCAGAAGTTCCATGTGATTAATAATAAAAGGTGACAATCAGAAAATCATGCACGTTTTTAATGGAAGTCCAACTTGTGGCCGCCAGCAAACACGAATGATTCATAACAACAGCATTGGAAACTGCAGAATATATGATTTGACACATCATTGGATTTTGCCTCCAATTTGTTCCAGAAGTATTTATTCAACTGTCACTGACCAATTTCCTGTAACCTCGGC
>CP135551.1:1856468-1879691 GCA_032402905.1 Khaya senegalensis | reverse complement strand
TGGGTTTGTATAACATTTGCAGAATGACACTGCTTTTAGGTCCTCCTGGTTCTGGAAAGACCACCCTCTTGCTAGCTTTGGCAGGAAAACTTAACTCTGATTTGAAGGTGGAAACATTTTTCCACAGATTTTGTTTCCTCATGAATTTTGTTATTGGTTACCATGTATTAGCTTGGCTTGCTGCTTTTATGTTCGAATAAAGGACCTAAAATTTTTTCATTCAGTTGTCTGGGAACATCACTTACAATGGCCACTTGATGAATGAGTTTGTGCCTCAAAGAACTGCAGCTTATATAAGTCAATGTGATGTGCACATTCCTGAAATGACAGTAAGAGAAACCTTGTCCTTCTCTGCTAGATGCCAAGGAGTCGGATCCCGTTATGGTTAGAAAGATGAATAAATGCTAATCTTTTATCTAAATGTTAATCTAGGGAATTTTAGGCCATTGGCTTTTACATTCTCCAGTAAGACTAATTAACTTATTTGCCATATGCAGAGATGTTGGCAGAGTTGGCAAGGAGGGAGAAAGCAGCAAATATAAAGCCTGATCCTGATATCGATGTCTTCATGAAGGTGACAAAGTAGCTATCATTATAAATTTAAGAGTGAAAAGCATTGAAATTGATGATTCCACTGGAATATGATTTTGGGATTGGCGGATAGAAAAGTTTTTCTTTCAAGGGCTTTTTCTCATCAGGAATTTCATTAGCTTAAATTTTTATCCTGATAAAATTATGTACAAATTCTTAGCATGATGCTTGATTTTGGCAATCCTTCAAGTTGAAAAATTTTGTATTAGTAACAGACATGGCAGATGATAATTTTTCTTTACATTTCCTTCAAAATTCTAATGCTCCAGGCAGCATCAACGGAGGGTAAGGAGACAAATATAGTCACAGACTATGTTATAAAGGTATTATCCCGGAAAATATTATATCAATATAAATGGATTATCAGAACTAATAAACAGGATCCCTCATTTTTGCTTGTCATTGCAGATTTTAGGACTGGACGTTTGTGCAGATACCATGGTAGGGGATGACATGATAAGGGGTATCTCTGGTGGGCAAAGGAAGCGAGTCACTACTGGTAAATGAACTCAAAATACTTCAAAAATTGATTGCAGGAATGAAAAACCTCTCTCTGTGATAAATTCTAATCAATTGAATTGTAGGAGAGATGTTAGTTGGTCCATCTAAGGTGCTGCTCATGGACGAGATATCTACTGGTTTGGACAGCTCAACAACTTTCCAAATTGTGAATTCGCTCAAGCAATATGTTCACATTCTTAAAGGAACAGCGATCATCTCTCTCCTGCAGCCAGCACCAGAGACATATGATCTTTTCGACGACATTATCCTCCTCTCTGATGGCCAGATTGTGTATCAAGGTCCCCGCGAACAAGTGCTAGAATTTTTCGAATCCATGGGCTTCAAGTGTCCTGAAAGAAAGGGTGTGGCTGACTTTTTGCAAGAAGTAAGCATATGTATAAATAGTTTTGCTTCCCTCAGCTATTATTATTCTTCTTAAAGGTGTGCCATACAAGTGAAGTATAAGGTTTCTTATTCAATATTCAAATCCGCAGGTAACATCAAGAAAAGATCAGGAGCAGTACTGGGCACGCAAAGATGAGCTTTATAGTTTTGTCACAGTCGAGGAGTTTTCCAGGGCGTTTCAATCATTCCATGTGGGAGTACAACTGCAAAATGAGCTTGCGACTCCATTTGACAAGAGCAAAAACCATCCGTCACTTTTAACAGCCCAGAAGTATGGTGTTAATTGGAAGGAGCTGCTAAAAGCTTGTTTCTCGAAAGAGTTCTTGTTGATGAAGAGGAATTCTTTCATTTACATGTTCAAGTCCGCTCAAGTGGGTATCGACTTTCATTTCATTCCTCTGAGCTATGAAAGTGATTAGGACTTATAGTACGTTTACTTCTGCTTTCAGCTTGTAGCGATCGCACTGGTTGGATCAACACTCTTCTTACGAACAGAGATGCACCATAATTCAATAATTGATGCAAATTTGTTCATGGGTGCTTTATTCTTCGTCCTGTTGATGATCATGCTTAACGAAATGTTAGAGCTTGGTTTAACTATTTTTAAACTTCCTGTATTTTTCAAGCAAAGGGACCTCCTGTTTTATCCAGCATGGATATATGCTCTTCCCACTTGGATTCTCAAGATCCCAATAACATTTGTTGAAACTACCCTTTGGGTATCCATAACCTATTTTTCAATTGGATTTGATCCTAATATTCAGAGGTAAGAAAATAAACTAAGTAAAATAACACCATAAGATGTTGACTACTTTTAAATATCTGTTCTGTATTTCTATTCTGTACCAACTTATAAAGTAATGTTCTTGCTGCAGGTTTTTTAAGCAGTACCTTTTGCTCTTTTTAACTGGCCAGATGGCTTCTGGATTATTTCGAATGATTGCATCTTTTGGCAGAGACATGATTGCTACATCAACATTTGGATCCTTTGCACTGCTTATACTTTTTGGAAATTGTGGCTATGTCCTGTCACGAGGTATGATGAGCGAAAAAATTTGACACTTAATGTTTACATGACACAACCTTAAAGAATGGTTCTCTTTTTACTTTGTCCAATGAGGCAGATCAGTTAAAGAAATGGTGGATTTGGGGTTACTGGATATCACCAATGATGTACGCACAGAATGCATTAGTGAATAATGAGTTTCTCGGGGATAGCTGGAGTCATGTAAGCTCTCAAACTAGAGAAGTGAGCATATATACATGCCTTTGCACTGAGAACAAATAAACTGATGGTTGAATTAATTTTCATATAAAACAGGTTTTACCAGATACAACGGAAACACTGGGGGTTAAAATATTGAAGTATCGTGAATTCTTTACAGATGCAAACTGGTACTGGATAGGAGTAGCTGCATCGATTGGATTCATATTAGTGTTCCATTTGGGTTATACATGGGCTCTCACTTATCTGAAACGTGGGTACATTTACCTTCTCCATTTTATCTCTTTAAAGGTGAAAGAATGTATATTAACATTGGCCAAATAAATTGCAGCATTAGATAAACCTCAGCCTTTTAAATCAGAATCTCAAAGTACCGAAGATATTGACACATGTAGAGAAGCCATTCAATTGTCTACACAAGGAATTGGCTCCAGTAGCCAAACTGACAGAGGTATCATAACAAAATGAATAATTCATTGTTCTTCTTGCGTTCATATATTTGCAAATAAGGCATTCTATTTGTTATATATTTCAATAATTTTGTTGCTAACCAGAGCAAGGAGATGAAACCAGGAGGAGAGGCAGCAGTTTCGAGTCTTCATCTATAAGGTCTGAAACTGCTGCTATGATAACTCACCAGAGGTCAAAAGGAATGATCCTTCCTTTTGAACAACATTTCATTACCTTTGATGATGTTACATACTCAGTGGACATGCCAAAGGTAATGCATATGAGAACAAAAAGACAAAAGAGAACTGAAACTTGGAAATTGTAAAGTAGTGTAGCTCAAAAACATATGACAACTAATGTTTTACAATGAAATTACAGGAAATGAAAGAACAAGGTGTCTCTGAGGATAAATTGGTGCTTCTGAATGGAGTGAGTGGCACATTTAGACCAGGTGTTCTCACAGCTCTAATGGGTGTCAGTGGTGCTGGCAAAACCACTCTGATGGATGTGCTTGCTGGAAGGAAAACTGGTGGATACATAGAGGGTAGCATCACAATTTCAGGTTATCCAAAGAAGCAACAAACTTTTGCTCGAATATCAGGATACTGCGAGCAAAATGATATACATTCTCCTCATGTTACTGTTTATGAATCCTTGCTCTTCTCAGCCTGGCTACGCTTACCACGAGACGTCAATTCAGAAACTAGGAAGGTTGTCATTTTATACCCAAAACCTTTCCATGAATTTAATTATCTTTTCCCATCATTGTAAATCAGATTCATAAACAGTCAGAAGAGTTGATAGAGAACTGGATTTTCAAACCCAGGAAGGTTGAACTGTTGTCAGGCTCAAGTTTGGCTTCAGACCGGCCTAAATTCTAGCAGTCATTTCAATTTTGGTGGTTTGAAGTTTTCAAAACTTGAGTTTGGCTTCTCATGAATGCTGTCTGAGAAAAGCATTACATTACCTAACCAATCTCTCTACAAATTTCTGTTTGTCCAACTCGTTTTTCAATCTGCAAAACTGAAGATTGAAAAATGACAGAGATGCTTTTAAAGCCTTGTTACATTTAATTTTTGTTTCTAAAAATGGTTGCAGATGTTCATTGAGGAAGTCATGGAGCTTGTGGAACTAAAACCTTTGAGGGGAGCTATAGTTGGGTTGCCTGGTGTGAGTGGTCTATCAACTGAACAACGAAAGAGGCTAACCGTTGCGGTTGAGTTAGTGGCAAATCCTTCTATCATTTTCATGGATGAGCCGACTTCAGGGCTAGATGCAAGAGCTGCTGCAATTGTAATGAGAACTGTTAGGAACACGGTGGACACTGGAAGAACTGTTGTATGCACCATACATCAGCCGAGCATTGATATTTTTGAAGCTTTTGATGAGGTGAGGAGGATAGTACAGTTAAAATTTAACAATTCATTTGGTTTCTTCTATATATTTGAGTATGATATATACTTAATATGGAATTACAGTTATTCCTGTTGAAGCTAGGAGGCCGAGAGATATATGTGGGGCCATTGGGTCACCACTCATATCATCTAATAAACTGTTTTCAGGTTTGTAGTTTTGAATATCTCAATAATCTTCATGCTTAATACCTGCTCATTAATATGCCTTACTGTTATTCAAGGCAATTGAAGGAGTCAGCAAAATTAAAGATGGTTATAATCCGGCTACCTGGATGCTGGAAGTTACCGCTACAGCACAAGAAATGGCCCTGGGGATTGATTTTTCTGATTTTTACAAAAATTCAGAACTGTACAGGTAGTTCCAATAATCAGTCAAATCATTACATTGTGACAATGATTACTGCCTAATCATTTGGTTCTTCATATATATCTTACACTTATTTCTGGAACTTCAGGAGTAATAAAGCGCTTATCAAACAACTAAGCACACCTGCTTCTGGTTCAAAGGACCTCCACTTTCCTTCTCAATATTCTCAGTCATTCATCAACCAGTGCAAGGCTTGCTTGTGGAAACAGAATCTGTCATACTGGCGTAACACGCGGTATACTGCTGTCAGACAGTTCTTCACATCTGTCATTGCAATAATGTTCGGGACAATGTTCTGGAAAATTGGCTCCAAAAGGTGAGCTAAAGCTGGAGAATTTAAACTAGAAAAAAATTTCAAACTTGTCATAGCTACTGTCTGGATTTTCATCTGATTTCTAGATTGTGAATCACAGAGGAAGGCAACAAGATCTGATGAATTCAATGGGTTCCATATATACTGCTGTTCTTTTCCTTGGGCTCCAAAATGCTAATTCTGTTCAGCCGGTAGTGGCCATTGAGCGCACAGTTTTTTACAGGGAAGAAGCAGCAGGAATGTATTCAGCCTTGGCCTATGCCATTGCACAGGTAATTTTAAACATTACTTAATACAAATACTACTTCATCAATGTCACCCTCTGAAATTCCCCGTTTTCTTTTTGATATTGTTCACAGATTTTAATTGAGATCCCATATATTTTTCAACAAGCGTTGACGTATGGTCTTATAGTTTACGCCATGATGGGATTTGAACGAAATGCTGCTAAGTTGTTTTGGTATTTGTATTTCATGTTCTTCACATTATTGTACTTCACCTACTACGGCATGATGGCAGTGGCTATGACACCGAACTACCACATTGCCACCATTATTTCAGGTGCATTTTACGGATTTTGGTGCCTCTTTTCAGGATTCATGATCCCCGAAAAGGTGACTTCCAGCTGCAGATGATTCTTTGTTCAAGCACTTGTGCGCTTGAAAATGTAGGACTAATTCCTCTTCCTGTTGTTGCAGAAAATTCCAATATGGTGGCGCTGGTATTATTGGATTTGCCCAGTAGCTTGGACAATGTATGGATTGCTTGAATCCCAGTACAAAGATACAAAGGAAATGCTCGAAATTGGTGTAACTGTGGAAGAGTTCTTGAGAAGTTATTTTGGTTACAAACATGAGTTTTTAGGAGTTGTTGCCTGCATAATTGCTGGATTTGCAATGGTTTTTGCTGTTGTTTTTGCCATTTGCATCAAGCTTTTCAATTTCCAACGTCGGTAGACGTTTCTTCTAATTATATGTAAAGACTTTCAATAGGTTTATCACTATTGATTTATGAGTATGTCAAATAAAGTTGCACGTGCAACTTTTTCTCGTTAATGTCGAGTGTACCCGACAGAAAAAACAGATTTGAAAAACAAAAACATATTTCGGTTGTCACGTTGTTCTTCACTTCTCGATAATGTCGAGTCCACTCGACAGAGAAAATAGATTTGAAAAGGGAAAACAAAAATGAAAATATATTTCCATTGCCGGGAATCGAACCCGGGTCTCCTGGGTGAAAGCCAGATATCCTAACCGCTGGACGACAATGGATTCTTAATACAAATATCTTCACAGTTTTTTAAATAGTACTACCCCACTTTGTACTTGATTCAACAGGCTTCCCAGTCTTTGAACCACATTCTAATATGTATATATCAGATATTTTTTATATTATTTTTAAAATTAGAAACATGTTTAATAGAATATTTGGAAAATAATTTTATTTTAAAAAAAAAATTTTATTATTTGTGATCATGTATATATTTTTTAAAAACATACATACATGATCACAAATATATATTTTTAACTAAGTCTTCTATTATCCGAAATAAATCACTTAATTATACATAGTTTCAATTAATTTTTATTTTAAAAAGAAACCATCTTTCAAAACAAAAACATGGAACATGAGATCATTCGCAAAAAATTAAATTCTTTTTAAAATTCTTAGTTTTATTTAGATTAGATAAAGTATAAAGAGAACCACATAATACACATTTTTACCAAACTTTAGGGAGTCAAATGTAATTTTTACCATGAACCTTCTCCTATTTATTTTTACCTTTTTTTTTTTTTTTTTTTGTGAAAATATTTTCCCTCCTTGCTATAATGTTACAGGTCTCAGTGGTAGCCATGTCCATGTGAAAACCATGACTGCATTTCCCAAATATCAAGTTCATAAATGTTGGAATTATCCTATTGATTGTCAATAATTATTGTTTTTCTATGAAATTTTATAAACATTATGAAATGCGATATTAAATGTTATAAAAAATTTAAATTATATTCTCCTAACACTATAAAATTTTATAAATTCTGTGAGGTACAATATTAAATGTTATAAAAGATTTAAGTTATATTTTTTTTAATGTCGATTAATTTTAAAAGAAATGACAATTCAATGGTATAACAATAAATTTTATTATTGATTAATAAAAATTTATGTAAAGAAAAATTATATTATTTTTCTATAAAATATTAAATTACTAATGATCGGGAATGTTACCCCAAATGTGTATCTTGATACTCTAATATATCCTTTTGATTTATAAATATGAACTACAAACTCAACACAATTTAAATCAATTGAAAATATGGAAGTAGAGTTAATTTTGTCATTGATATCTGTATATTAAAGTAGTGAACCGTGTCCTTACTAGCCAATTATTTTTCATGATACAATGACCCAGCAAGTAAGCCAACCAGCGTAGGACCACTCTTGATTTATCAAATCGATCGCAACCAGATTGCATTGAAACATTTCAATAATACATTTTGTCCGCTCTCTCTTGTTCTCTAAGATTTCGAGTAGTTGCCAAATGGTTATCAATTTTAATCAATTAATTGTCACTTTCATGTATGAACGTTGCATATCTTGTCTTTCAATGAATTTGTGGTCCTATAAGGCTATAATTTTCTAATGCTACATCATTGTCATTGCCTTATTGTATCATGCACAGCTTCTCCAATCCGGCTAATCGTATATGGTGCCATTACATATGCTACTGATATAAGACACATGGGTTCATAAAAGTGTTTATGTCTATAGGATTAATTTCATTGAGAAGTGGAAGTAGTTGATATACCAAAAGAGCTTCGAGATGGGGCAAACCCCTTAACGTATAAACCATTTGATCATTTTGGGTTCCTTCATTTCAATCAATCAGAAGAGGGTTGGAAATCAGCTTGCTCTCAATCAAAGTTTACTGTGGTATTCGAGAAATCTTTTGGCCTAAAGAACTTGCGAAGTTCATGTTATGCTTCTGAGCTGGTCAGAATTTGTGGGCAGGCTTTGTTCATATTAAGTTTGTTTCGGTTCCACGCAGGTTAATTAATTGTGTGAAAGCTTTGTGATTCTAATAAATATAAACAAGGCTTGTTCTATCATTGTATAATATATACACAAACATATGTATCATTCAAATGTTAAATAGAATTGTTCGGGTCCTTACCTTTATGCTTAAGCCATTAGATAAAGTAGCAAATTTAACGATATTTGTGTGGTTTGTGATGATTGGCTGCAAGTATAAAACCAAAATAAAAAAAAAAAAAAGAAAACCTCCATTGCATTGGGCTAGTATCACTTAAACAACGAGTGGAGTGCTTGGAGTGTTAAGGAAAACAAGATGATTGTGAAGAAGTGCTCTCTTATTATAATATTTGCTTTCCAATACATCATCCTCTATCCCTCTTTTGTCAGTGAAGAAGAAAGATATTATTTATTAAGTCCAAATCAATGTCAATTTTGTTGAAAGCATAAGGTCTAGTTAGCAGTTAAGATGTCACAAGTAGTACTTCTTTAATGTTTGTTTCTCTTTCAGTGAGTTAACCATGTTAGCTCCACCACAAATATTTTGCATGTTGTTGACTTCCAATGATAGCTTAAAATAAGAACCTTTTTAATATATAGGTATTAATATTAAATTGTGCCACATTTGTCTTCTTTTTTGTTTTACCAATTAACTGTGAATCATAATCTGATTTGAATATATAAATATTATGATAAATTAACTTGTCAAAAATCTCTTTCTTTAAATATATAATCATTATGATAAATTATTTTTCTATATATAATAATTATTTTAAGTTTAGAGGTGACCTGAATTTTTAAAATTTTTTAAAAATTTTAGATAAATTCTTCAAATGAAACTTTAGATACAATTTTAATGGCCCAAATTTTGAGAGTCACAGCTAGTTAGTCGTCTATGTGACCTGTCCCCGGGGCCATCTCTCCTTGACCAAGCACTTGCATTCATTATTTAAGCATCACTAAAATTTTTGTTACCATGTGGTTCAAATTTTATTATAATAACATAATTACTCTAAAGTATCTTTGTATATATATATAGTAGCATGTTAGAACACATCAAGTATATCTCAAACTTGCAAGGTGAGTAAAGAAATTAAGTTAAACAGAAGATTATGGGTTCACATACACAGCCAAAAATTTTTGTTGTAGATTTGCTGAATGAAAACTTGAAGCCTGGTACAAGCACATGGATCTCTACATGCAACAAAATACGGCAAGCCATGGAAGATCACGGCTGTTTTGAAGCAGTTTACAGTAAACTTCCATTGGAGCTTCACCAGGAAATTTTTAAAGCATGCGATGAACTATTCGATCTTCCTTTAGAAACCAAAATGAAAAATTCTAGCAATAAACCTTACCATGAATATTTTGGACAATACACCGGTATTCCTCTCTACGAATCCCTGGCCATCGATGACGCAACCAATCTCGAGGCATCACAAAAGTTTACAAATCTTATGTGGCCTGCCGGAAATGTTCCCTTCTGGTATGAATCAACATAATAAATTTAGTTTCTGATGTTTATTATCCTATTTTCTCTCATTTTTTTTTTTTAACATTTTTTTGAATCAGTGAAAGTGTTCATTCCTTTGGGAAGGTGATAGTGGAATTAGATCAACTGGTTATGAGAATGATCATGGAAAGCTACGGCATAGAGAAGTACTATGACTCTCACATCGAAACCACTGATTACTCTCTTCGATTCTTCAAGTATCGAAAACCTAAAATGAATGAACGTAATGTTGGTTTGTACCCTCATACCGACAAGAACATGCTTTCCATAATTCATCAAAATCATGTCAATGGTTTGCAGATAAAAGCAAAAGATGGCGAGTGGATTGATTTGGAGCTGTCTCCTACATCTTTTGTGATCATCGCAGCCGACGGCCTCTTGGTGAGGTTCTTCTTCTCTTTTCTTCTTTCAGTTCTCATTCCCATAAAAATAAATATCTATAACCCATAAGAGTTCTCAATCCGTAGTCCTCTATTTCTACAAAATATTTATTATTGCTGTTCATTTAAATTATTACAAACAAGGCTCTTAACAAGATGCAATATTGTTTGATTTGTATAAGGCATGGAGTAATGGCAGAATAAGATCTTGTGTGCATCAAGTGATAATGAAAGCAGACCAAACGAGATACTCCATGGGACTGTTCTCATTCAACAGAGGAATCTTACATGTACCTCAAGAGCTTGTTGATGAATTGCACCCTTTGCGTTATAAACCATTTGACATTTATGAATTCCTTCGTTTCCATGATTCAGAAGAGGGAAAGAAAACAGATGGTTCTATCACAGCTTTCTGTGGCATCTAAATTATTTTCACTGTTGTTTATTATTATTTTTTTTTTTCCTTTTTCATTCACCTCAATAAGCTCCTGAGCTGTGAAAATTGCAAATGGTTCTGTTGTTGGTATTAGACAATAAATGTTATGGTGGTGTGAACTAGTGACTAAATTTTCTTCTTGATTATTCGTAGATGGAAGCAAATAGAAGCAATCTACCATGATGTTTTTGTGGTAGAACAATGGGATAATATAATCCAGGGAGATGATCCTTGATAATCGTAAAACTTGTTAATGACACGGCATGAACAGGATTTAAAAAATATGAATGAATGAAATCAGAAACCCAAATCCAATTTAATCCTACGTTTCAAAATGAGTCTCTTGAATGGACCCTCCAAACATGTTGATCACATCCCAGAAGTTTGAGAAACCAAAAGGTAAAAATTACAATTATCAAAATTCCTTGCAAAAACAATAGCAAAACCGAACATGTAATCCTCCCCTCATAATTGTCTTTTCATTTCAAAACATTCTCTGTATTTTTCATTTGTTATTCTCTCCTCGACCAGAATAATTTAAGTTTCCTTTAGAATTGTGATAATGTTATACACATTTTCTTCACTACAACCCAATATTATAAAGTTTCCTTCAAAGAAAACAAAAGGAAGAGCGATGTATACTATTAATAATTACTCCTTTATTAACATTCTGGCTTATTTAATTTTTATAGGTTGTAAAAAAAAAAATGAAAATTTATGCAAATTCATATGAGAGGATAACTAATGTTTCTCAAAATCAGTACCAATCACAATTCTGAAACAATGAATTTTTATATTTACAAGAAAAGATTACTTTCTTAATTGTCATTTTGAATGTAACCTCTTGATAGATTGCAATCTGGGATTAAACTCTTTATTTTCACTTGGATTTATTGAATAATTAATGGATCAAGTGACCTTCATTGAAAGCTATTTTTGAAAAATGAAACACATCATATCATGCATACGTCATTTTAATATAATTAATTAGAGTATTAGTCTATTACCTTCCTAAGCAATCCTAATTCAAATCAATTAAACAATTAATTATGAAGCCATGTCTCAATTATAATCCATTCATTTGAGCAAGTCAAATTTGATGAAATGGTACAGAGGACCACTAATCGATATAATCAACGAACAAGTAATGGACGGTTCACATCTTTGAAGATTATGTACAATACAAGAAGGTATAGACAACAGATGTATTAATCATTAAAGCTATTTTCATGAACATGGACCAGTAATACTTGGCCTGTATATACAGCACCATCCTTGTAATAAATTAGGTTTATTAATTTCATTAATCAATATAGATTAATTCTTGCCAATGATATTACAAAATTTCCCATTGTTAAGGACATATGAAATCTTGTCGTATGACACCAATTATCAATTAAGTATAAATTATAAACAACACTAACGCATCCCATAGTTGTCCTCCTCGAAGCCTTCAAACTTGATAGCTTGGAGAAAGACTTATTCAGATCAACATGGATTCCGAAACAACACCAAAACTTCCTGTTGTAGATCTGACTAAGGAAAACCTAAAGCCTGACTCAAGTTCTTGGCAATCAGCACGCAATGAAATCAGGCTTGCGCTTGAAGAATACGGCTACTTTGTTGCTTTATACGACAAGCTCTCTTCAGACTTTCGTAGGCAAGTCTTTGACGCCCTGGAAGGATTGTTTGATCTCCCAGATGAAACCAAAATGAAAAATGTCAATCCTAAACCTGGTCATGGCTACATGGGCAAGCTTTCATCTTTTCCTCTCTATGAGGGAATGGGCATCGAGTATGCAACAAAACTGGAAGAATGTGAGAAATTCACAAACCTAACGTGGCCCGAAAGAAATTGTAATGCCCCTAAAATTTAAAAGCGTATATAATACTAAAACATTCGCAAAACCCACATGACTATAAAAAATTTCATATAATTTAAATAAAATTCGCAAATAAATCAATTTAGTTAAATATTTCTAATTATGAATAATCATAGATAACCACAAGTCTTTAAAATAAATTCTGATTAAATAACGAAATAAAAGAACTCCCAAAAATTCTAATGCCTAGAGAATCAAGTGACAGCATAAGTTCGGCCCAATCCATCCTCTAAGTGCACAATCTTTCAATCATCTAGAATTACAATAAACTATAGTGAGTTTTAAGTTCAGTAAGCATATTAATTTTTCATAAATATAAAATACATACATACTTATATACAACATATTTATATATAATGCATGCACATGATATGGCATAAAATGAAAATTACGTTCGTTTTTGAAAAATTCAATAATATTTAAATACTATATAATATTCTTTCAAAATTCCTAGGAATATCTCCCTTCAATTACCTCTTAGTAGGACTTCACATATCATTTAATATTGAATGAGCCAATATCATCTGTCGATAACATACCGTATATGAGGTAAGCACAAGTGAGACATATAATTTTTTAAAAACAATAAACACTCATGCCCGAAAGTAAGAGCCACACCCTTACTCTGATCATTGGTGAGTCCTCCCACATGCACAAATATTTATTCACACGAATGTGAAGACCACTATCCCCAGAGGCACCCCTTAGGTCTCTCCTATATCATACGGAACAATAAACAATAACAATAATACCAAACTCTAAGGAATGACCACAATAAACAATAAAGGCTCCACATAACTTATAATTGCCTACTAAGAAAGTAATGAAATTCAATATCTTAGCACACAAAACTTAACTTTTATAAACACTTTCCTTACAAAAACACTTTCTCATTACTTTAAATGCAATGTACATATTCATATTTAAATGCTAATGCATGTGACATAAAAGTAATCACAATAATACGATCAAAAATAATTACAATCACAATAGTATATATATTCATAAACAATCACATAAATATATAACCATATCAAAACAATATTTTCGTAAAAATTTATAACTGAAAAATATTTTTGAAAATATATTCAAACATATATATATGTTTATTGTTATTTTTTTTAAAAGTCTAGTATACTTACTTCTCGACGATCACAATAAAATCTAATTTAAGCCTTTTAACTTATAATAAAAATTAGCATTCATGAGATTTCTATACACTACCACAAAACACATATAATCTCATTGGACCTCAAATTCCTCATAAAACTAAACCTTTTCATTGTCTAAATTTAATCAATTATCCTAACAGCATTATACTATATGCTAAGTAACCATCAATCATTTTTTTTAGAAAATACAATACATTCCCAAATATCATAAAATTTTGCAAAGATAATGAAGACATATAGACAGTAAGTTATTAAAATTTTTGAGTCTAAATTCGTACTTTAGCTATTCGAAATATATTTTATTTTCAAAACGTCAAATTCTGCCAAATAAAGATCGACAGTGAGCTATTTTCATTTAAATTTTGTAACAAATCATAAACATAGAATTTTATTATGAAATTTTAGTATATTAAACTAGATATAATAAAAACTCAGTATATAAAATTTTATAATTTTTTAAGATATTTTGGTTAACTAAAATAATTCTGTCATTCAGTTTTTTATAAAAACGCACAATTTTCTGTATCCTTGGGTCAGATTCATAAAATCATTAAAAATTAAAAACACAATAATTTTTGATCAAACAAAATTTATAATAACCTTAAAGATATCTAGTTTATTCACTTAAAATAATTTTAACAAATTCAAAGTACATAATTTTATAAAATGCACGAATTGAGCTACTGTCGTAATATTATCTATATATAAATTTTATTTTTCCTTAACTATCTCTCCATAAATAAAAATTCATTGACTTCACAATCATGAAATTTAACCCTAACATCATAATCTAATTATAAATTTCGATAATCATGTTTTATAAAACTTAATAATAAAATTGCTTATTACTAATAATAAATTTTTAATCTAAAGATTGAAATAAGAAAAAGAAAATTTACTATTTCTTATTTGCCTTTTCCCTTTTCTTTGTCTCTTACTCTTACTTTATTTTTTTTTCTCTTAAATACGTTAAAACTATAAGCACAAATAAACCCTTCTATTTATCTATTTAACCCCAAATTTATAATTTATTTTTAAAATATTTAATTATTTCCTATATAGGACATATACACCCCTAAAAACATAACTTATTATCTATTTATAAATATATAACATAAATTAAAGGAAACTGGGGTGTTACAGAAATGATCAATTTCGGTAACAATTTTAATAACTAGAACTATATATAAAATCATGCTTATTAGTTTGTTCAGTCCGATTAAGCTTCTTGTTTATTTTGCTCGTGGGTCTCTGTTTTGGCTCAGTGAAACCGCTCATACATACGCAAACACAGTAGCAGAACCGCAGCAACTGGTGATGAGAATGTTGTTTGAGAGCTATGGTGTAGAGAAACACTACGACTCTCACAAGGAATCAACCACTTACCTTCGACGTTTCCTGAAATACCGAAAATCGCAGACAGACCAGACTAATCTTCCCTTTATGGGTCACACAGACAAGTGCTTTGTGTCCATTCTTCACTCAAATCAGAAGGGTTTGGAATTAAGAACAAAAGATGGAAACTGGATTCATTTTGAGCCCTCACCTAATTCTTTTGTGATCATTGCAGGTGATGTATGCATGGTGAGTCAATTTCTTCTACCTAATGTATATTTTATACAAATGTAAACAAAACCTCTCACATCGTGCTAGATTCAAATCTCTAATGGAGTGATATTTATGAATATGGGTTTTAAAATCATGAGTCCAAGCTCCCTTGAATGGATGTTTTTGCTTGGTATAGGCATTGACCAATGACAGGATAAATCTTGTTACCATTGAGTGATTGTGGATTGGCACGAAGTGAGCTATGCACTTGGATTATTTTCATTCCTAACTGGGATGATACAGCCGCTGGAAGAGCTAGTCGATGACGAACATCCTTTACAATACAAGCCATTTAATAATCCCGGACTTCTCCAATTCTATCTATCAAGCAATGACCCAAACAAAGTCGACCGCAACATAATGAAAGTCTTCTGCGGCGTTTGATGAACTTCTTCTACCAAAAATAAATGTTGTAATTAAGCTATGTGATCCCCAATTACTTGTGTGATAAGTGTGTCTAGGTGTCTTTTTCAGGCTTCTGTAATAAGGGTTTTCTTTGGATTTTGAATACGCGTTTTGTGTTATGTCTTTGCGGGTGTTTTCAGATACTACTTCTGTTCTTATGTTTGTTTGATGTTTCACATTATCAATACTATTTATTTAGGATCCGTATTCTCTATGTTTGTATTTGGACTCTTTTTCAATGAGTTTACCTCTGTAACCTATTAAAGTTACTATGACATATGACCATAACTAATAATTAAGGTGACACGCATTATTAGCTATTTCCTTATTTATTACATTTAATTAAATTACTAAATTAAAACCTCAATGGGGATACTTAAAATAACACTCCAATACTCAAGTTATTGATTAAGAAAACAATTTTATAAAATTTTTAAAATTAACGACTTTTAAAAATAAATTTATTAAAATAATCTCTTTTATATTTTATTAACTTAATAAATCAAACATAATTTTTGTAGATAAAAAAGTTCTTATAACTAAATCGTAAAATTTATTCTTTTTTCCTCTTTTTTCTCTATTCTCTCTTGTTTGGTTTGATTTTGTTATGTTTAGAAGATTGTTAAAAATTTTTGTGGAAAATTTAATGATAGTTATCAGAAAATGAATAAAAATAATTTGATAAAGTTGGTAGTCTGAAAATTTGAAAAAAAACAATAAAAAAACCTGAAATTTTTTTGATTTCGATCACCACTTGTTGGAAGAAGGTGACCCAAATTGTAAGAAGCCAAGAAAGTGGTGTTTCTCATTTATAACCTCTAAGATTGTATTAATTATAACAATTAACAAAAATGTTACATATGACAAATAGATCCCTAAATAGCTTTATAAATTACAAATTTTTTTAAAATATTACAAACACCCACTGGACAACTGCACCCCAAAGTCCAAATTTTCATCCTTCTCTAAAAAATTTTTGAAAAAGAAAATAAAGTCTTAAATAAAAATTTTGTCAAATCAAATCCAATCAAATAAAATACTCAAATAAAAATAATATCTCAAAATTTTTAGAAAAATAAAAAAAGATAAAAGAAGAGAATAAATGAGAGAGAGAAAAGAAGGACATGTTAAATTTTTGACAGCATGAGTATTTTTGTTCATTTTAATATTTTTTAACTTTTTTGATTAAAAAATTACGAATAAGATTAATTTAATAAATTAAAAATAAAAAATAGTTATTTTGAATAATTTCCCAACAATTTTTCAACAAGAAGTTCAAATGTTTCACATCTTCCGAGTTTCCATTCCATGAATCAATGTCCGTGCCAACCTTTTATTCTCCTCCTCAGGGTTTCCTAGAACACGATGTGCATTGTCTTGCATATTGTCATATTTACCTACCTTTTATTAGTAATTAAGTCTCTGGCTCATTCATTCTCAATTTTATATGATTCATAATTGATTTAAAAATTAATTCAAACCATAATGAATAGACATATGATTGCCACTCAACCTAGTCAGTAATGATTCTGACCATGATGTTACTTTTTTTTTCCTTCTATTTCTCAATGAAGATCGCTACATCTCGAACCCTTTTAAGTAACTCAAGTATTGCCTAGGATAGGAAAGTCTATTACGGATGGATTAATATTGTTAATTATACTTAGAATCTTATGAACAACAAGTAAAACAATATAACTATATGTAATTAATTAAGATGATTTAAGCAATTAGGCAGTATGTCCCTGTTAATAGGATTCGAGATCGAAGGAAAAATACTGATTAAACCTTTAGTTATTGATCCCACTATATTTTAATAATGAAATAGTCCCATCAAATTCACAATTGCATTATATATTTATTTGTTTTTTCTATGAATTACTATCAATTCTGATTTGAAAATTCATTATTCATTTTGTAAGCGATAAATGACAATTTCAAATGATGCACTAACAATGACACCAAAGAACTTCATGAATAAGTTCAATTTTTTTTTTCCCTTCCCAACTAGTTAATGATGTGACCAAAACGCACTTCGCAATTATCAAAAAAGTACAAAGCAATAAGACAACAGATTAAAATTCAAATAAAAATGTTGGGATTTTCAGAGTTTTCATCTTATGATAAATTACCTTCGATGTAATGCACTAAAGCTTCTGAGCTAATTTTAGAAATAAAAGGTTTGTTGCAAGTTCTTTTGTAATAAAGTAGGCAGATTTTGGACAATTTTATTGTTAAATTTTCGCACTTTTGGACTTTAAGCAGGCACATCAAGGTTAATTAGTGTTGACAATTCTAATTATGAAAGACATTTTTCAATTGGGAAGTTTATTCTTTTATGACTTCAGAAAATAAAAATATTCTTTAAAAAAGTCTTAAATTTTTACTATAAATGCGTACTTATTTTCATAATAGAGTCAAGCCTAGAACGCACTTAACAAAGAGTCTTGTGTGTGATTTTTTGTTCTCCGAAGTTTTCTTTTATTTTTTAAAGTTATCTATGTATTCATTTATGCTTGAAAGCAAAAATAATTTAATAAAAAATTATGAGTTTATAATTTTTGTTTTATTAAATTTAGAAAATATTTATTTAAGTGTTATAAAAATATTTTAATATTGTTCTTCAAAAAATAATAGAAAATTTTTTGAGAGAATGATTTGTACTAGTTAAAATTCAATGACATCAAATAAAAAGATTTTATTAAATTTATTGAAGAGATTTCAATATCATCAAAATAAAAAAATTTTACTAAATCAAAAAAATTTTAACATATCAAAACGAATGAATCTCATTGAATGAGTCTATCTAAAATATTTTATATAATAGTGATAACATAAAATAATAGTCTTTATTTTTATACAACTATATTAATGTTTGTATTGATTTAATTTTGTAGTAAATTATTTTCTCTAAATGAAGTCTTGTGAATGTAAGATTGAAAAATTTAAACTACTTAAAAATTGCTTATCTTCTTTATTTGTTCTGTGGTATGTTATTTTAATTAATTGACTAAATTAATAGAAATTAACAATTACTTGCCGGAACCAATTTAACAAAAAAAAAAATCACAAAATCATATATATATATATATATCCCATAGTTGTTCCTCTTTAAGCCTTCAAACTAGCTAAGCTTAGTGAAAGAAACTTGTTAAAACCAACATGGATTCTGAAACAACACTAAAACTTCCTGTCATAGAGCTGATTATGGAAAAACTGAAGCCTGGTTCAAGTTGTTGGCAATCAGCATGCAATGAAATCAGGCTTGCACTTGAAGAATACGGCTGCTTTGTTGCGTTATACGACAAACTCTCTTCAGACTTTCGTGGGCAAGTCTTTGATGCCCTGGAAGAATTGTTTGATCTCCCTGATGAAACCAAAATGAAAAATGTCAATCCCAAACCTGGTCATGGCTACATGGGCAAGCTTTCATCTTTTCCTCTCTATGAGGGAATGGGCATTGAGCATGCAACAAAACTGGAAGAATGTGAGAAATTCACAAACCTAATGTGGCCTGAAGGAAATGATCGGTTCCGGTAACAATTTTAATAACTAGAACTACATATAAAATCATGTTTATTAGTTTGTTCAGTTTGATTAAGCTTCTTATTTATTTTGATTGTGGACCTCCGTTTTGGGTCAGTGAAATTGCTTACACGTACGCAAACATAGTAGCAGAATTGCAGCAATTGGTGATGAGAATGTTGTTTGAGAGCTATGGTATAGAGAAACACTACGAATCTCACAAGGAAACAACCACTTACCTTCTACGTCTTCTGAAATACCGAATATCGCAGAGAGGCCGGACTAATGCCTTTAGGGGTCACACAGACAAGAACTTATTGACCATTCTTCATTCAAATCATGTGAAGGGTTTGGAGTTTAGAGCAAAAGATGGAGACTGGATTCATTTTGAGCCCTCACCTAATTCTTTTGTGATCATTGCAGGTGATGTATGCATGGTGAGTCAATTTCTTCCATCTACTGTGTATTTTATATAAGTGTAAACAAAATCTTTCGTATTGAGCTAGAAAAATTTTTGCCAATGGAACCAATTAGTATTTTTCCTATTCTAGCTAAAATACTTTTAAATTTCTGATGGAGGAATATTTGTGAATATGCTTCTTAAAATCATGAATCTAAGCTTCGTGGAACGGATGTTTTTGCTTGGTATAGGCACTGACCAATGACAGGATAAAATCTTGTTTCCATCGAGTGATTATGGATGGGCACGAAGTGAGATACGCACTGGGATTATTTTCATTCCTAACTGGGGTGATAGCGCCGCCCGAAGAGCTAGTCGATGATGACCATCCTTTACAATACAAGCCATTTGATAATGCTGGACTTTTCCAATTCTTTCAATCAAGCAATGACCCAAACAGAGGCGACCACAACAGTATTAAACTCTTCTGCGGCGTTTGATGAACTTCTTCTACCAAAAATAAATATTTTAAGCTGTGTGAGCACCAATTACCTGTGTGATAAGTCTTGCAGTTGTCTTATTCAAGCTTCTGTATTATGTGTGTTTTTTTTTTGTCTGAATGTTGAATGGCGTTCTGTGTGTTGTCTTTGCGGAGATAATAAAGATGTTCTTATGTTTGTTTAATATTTCACATCATCAATTCTATTTATTTCTTTTGTCGTCTGTATGTTTATATTTAGACACTTTTTTAATGAGTCTGAACTACTTCTCCCATCCGTTCCGACTGTCTATTTTCACCTTCTAGGCATGATCCAGGCATTCAAGCGAGTAGATCAAATCATGGGTTCACATTCCCAACGTTGGAAGAGACAAGTGGTACTTTGTAGCTTGCAATATTGTTCCACTTTGATGGTGTGAGACAGTGAGTTTATTAATAAATAAATTGGATAAGGAGTATAATTTTGATATAATATACACACTTAGTGAAATATGTTTAAGTATTTAATTAATTACTTATTTTAATAAATAAATAAATTAAATTAATGCATACTTTTAGTTATCAAAATGTGTCTTTATTTAAAAAGATGTCATTGAACTAATATAATATTTTATTTGTATCTGTTCATATTAATTGAACCAAAAGTTGTATTTTGGTATTTAAATTCAAAAGGTGTATTTACGAAATTGATACAATAATTAAGGTTGTATCTCTTCAACCTTTATATAAAGTATACGCTCTTGCAGTTTGAATAGAACACAATTCTATGTTTTCTCTTCTTCTATATTCTCTGAAATTCTTGTTTGGAATCATAAAATTATTGGTCTGTGATTTCTTTTGGTTTTTTTGTTTCTTGAAGATATATTGTCTTGACCCGGTAGCAAATTGGAGGCAATAATTACCTTAAGAAAAGTGTGGCACATGTCTTCTGTTCCTTTTATCTCTGTGTACAGTTTTCATTTGTATTTTCTTCAACAAGTAGCATTGGAATTGTCCATTTAGATGAGGGAAATCGACTAGTAACGCTTCCCATGGGTCATAACAGGGGGTTTAAGGAGACTATGGCAGATTTTCCCGAGCAAACAAGCAGGGTAAATTCGAGGACGAGAAAACCTAACCTTTTTCTCGAGGCAGAATCGGGGGGGAAAGAGATAGGTAATTGCTTGTCATTTTCAACTGTCTCCTATAATGCCCTGGTGAAGTGGTCGAAGTAAGAAAAAACAAGACGGATGATAGAAGATATCAGTTGCACTTGACGCTCTATCTATTCTCTTAGTTTCAAAAACTATGGAATTATCTTGTTGGCAGTAAGTGTTAGATCTCTTCATAGAATGGTAATCCGAGTGCTGTTCCAAATTCCTTAATACAAACAAAAGAAATAGAAGATAAAAGAGTAATCCTGAGCATCCCCAAATTTCATTACAAAAATGCATTTCAAATACTGACAAGTGAGATGGCATTCATTCATTTTTAAAGCTATTAATTATATATTTCAACTGTCCAGGTGATGAGTGGGACGTCATTTGAGATGCATTTTTCAGATAAAATTTTGGAATGTCTAAGATTACTCAAAATTAAAACAATTTCATAATTCATACCACAAGAAGTGAACAAGCAAAAAGCCATTAAACTCCAGTTAAAAACCTCCCACAAATGTTTTAGATACTTCAAATTTTCTCCACAATAGGAAAGCAGGATTATAATTAATCTCAACTACTTATCACGAGCTAGTTAACTGAAAACCAAGTCAATCATTTCACCTGGGTATGTTTACAGTAATCAATGTATGTGTACCTTTTATTCTCTTCTGTCAGTGTTTCTTAGGACACAATTTTAATTCCGGAAACGTTGGTCGATAATTTAAGTCTTTCCAACACTTTGGATTGCTGCGTTATGATTTTACAGAAGAAAGTCCAAAGGCTGAGGACACAGCCAAAGCCTACTGAGGTGTTTGAAATCTCTGTTTCGATCAAAATACCATTTATATGCATTGTATTGAGTGTATTATTTTCCTTGTATTGAAACTCTAGCACAAAAATACATTTAAATTCTTCTAGACCCTCGTAAAATAGAGAATTTGAGTCTTTAGTTCATCTTTTATAGAATTATTGCCAACAGGCTAAACATTTCTTGATATCTTTATGGTGTGTTCTTCACAAGTGTGACGAAGAACAAGTGCCCAGAGACAATAATTACTTAATCATAGCGGAAGATTTAAGCTTACTCATGTTCACGGAGAAAGTTATAGATCAATTCACTAAAATTGATGTAGAAAACCTACAACGTTATAAGAAAACTGGAATATTGAATTTGCCATCTGATCTAAAAGTTTAAAATTTACGGTCATGGTACGAACCTAAAACCTATGAATAAATTGACTTATCAAGCCCAACATGGCATGAGCATCTCTTTCCATTCGTGCCAGTTAGAAACTTGGTTAGCTCCATAATTACGAATGGTCTTCACTGTCGCATTATAAGCAAACAACAAAATAATAAGTTCGAAACCAAGCATGAATATCATCAAAATTAATCATGTGTTCAAATTCACACGTCCTCTAATTCATCCTTTATCACTGGACAACCAATTCGAGATCTCTAGGTTAAAGTAAGCTATTATCAATTTGTCACAAGTACTGTCCTTCCAGGAAATTTTTTTCTCTGCTAAGATCAATTGAACTCGGTGGTCCAACATAATGTGTCATAATCTGTAATAATTAGACTCATCGTTCTTAATCAGTCTCCTTCAAAGAACATTTTTAATTAAACCCAACTCAATGACATCATGATGTTTAAGATCAGGAACAAACATTCAGACTGAATATTGTATTCTGTCTACAAACACTATTAGTTTTGGATTTCTACCACAAACAATCTTTCTGTCTTGGAAATTCTTGTCGTGTCTACAACAATACATTAAACAAGTTCTTAAAATTTCATTGTCACTGTATAACGACCATTAAGCTACCATGATCATTCGTCCTAGTAAACCTCAAAGTATCCGAAGTTATATAAGTGGCTGTACCGCTCGAATGATAAGCAATACAAAAGAAAACAACACAGACACAGATAGAAGAAAAATGGGTTCTGAAACCTCTGCTAAGAT
>CP135551.1:1833215-1851516 GCA_032402905.1 Khaya senegalensis | reverse complement strand
ATTTATAATAAATAATACAAAATTTTAAAATTTTAAATATAAAATATATCTGAATATGAATACGTAGAAGACAATCGGTATTCATTCATGTAAAACATCTCATTCATGAAATCATGGGAAGCTAGTCCAGCTGTTAATTATTTGATGTGACTCAAATTGATTCTGATATTTCCCACGATCAAACAAGCTTGGTTCTGATTTCTGACAAATACAATTTTAAAAACGAAATATCATTTAAGTAAGCAAAAAGCCATGTATATCAATCCTAATTGCACCCTTGACACCCCTTCCGTTCTTGAGAAGGCATGACTATCTGTGTTTGGAGGGTATTTTTTTTATTATTGTCAAGAGTATTTCTACGTATTCAAAGAATGTACTTTATAAAATGAGAATCTGTAACTAATTGTTAAAAGATTTTGTGCTAAATTCTTATAACTCAATTGAATTACTGTAATTATGTATAAATTTATAATACTCTTTTGAAATTAAAAATTACGAAAATAAATATCTGATTGAAGTTATTAAAATTTGATTTAATTTTTAATTTAACATTAAATTTAATAAAAATTAAATTTAAAGAACTCACTTGTATTCTCAAAAATATACTTCAACATTTTGTCTAAACTCTCAAAAATTCAAGTTGCCCTTACTTGAAATATTTGTTTAAAATGTATATGACATAAACTAGATCTATAGATATTTATGAGTTTTGAAGGAAACACTTCCAACCAAGCACTTTCTCCAACAGCACTTCCAAATTACAACATTGGTAAATCATTTACCTTTTCTGTTGGTAAGTTAATTGTTAAGCCATTGTAATGTATACCTACTACTGCTACTTCTACAGGGAGCAAAATTGCAGTAACAAACAAAGTGAGAAACGGTAAAAACAGCCTTGTCCCAATGATAAAGTAGGGCTCTCGTTTCTCAGACTGGCTGCTCATCCCCCCTCAAGTTGCACGTGGTTGCAGAGCCACCATCATCTTCATCTCGCAGAACATTGTCTTTACAATAATACCAAATAGATAAATCTTGATTCATATCCATCCTTCGAGATTGAGAGAGAGTGACTAAGCATGATGCTCATTGCTTGCTTGTATAATACAATTAATCGTGGCCTCACATTATTTGTCGAATTCGTTATCGATTTTTGAGTTATCTATTACAAAGGAATTATTGGCTGTGTTGTGTTATTGATTTAAACGAAGTATTTTCTTTTATCCCGATTTCATTTTCAGGGTCTTATTTGAGATCTTCCTTCATATCCGGGGCAGAAAAAATATGTTGCCTCTTGTGTCCTTATTGTAATAATTCAAATGGGTATTTTTCCCTCTATCTCTTTCAAACACAAAGACAAAAGACACAATAGAGGTTCATTTGTCTGCATTTAGTGCCTTTGCATGACTTAATGATGACTTATTATCATTATTATTATTATTATTATTATTATTATATGGGATACTCTTGGCCCTTTCTTTTGGGAACTAAACAAAAATGTTCTTCCCATTATACTTAGAATCCCCATAACATTGGCAAGCCAATCAAAATTTAGAAAAGGAAAACAATGAAAGAATTAATCATTCATTTGATTATTCTAGCCAACTTTTACACTACTATGATGATCATTTGCATCAACCAAGCCATTTATTGGATTGCATACTCTAACTGATGAAAGTGCTTTGTTGAAATGTTCTGCCTTTTTGCCAAGATATTCACCCCAAGTAATTGGCTTGTAGAGTGGAGGATGACTTGGGCCTACTAACTTTGCGTGAGGTGAGATTTGGACACTGGATGGTGGCCCATAGAGATAAGCAATCGATAACCTATGCTTGGTTCGGTTCACCACAGCCCGGTGGAGCACACTCGGGTATGACCCGTTTGATAATATGTGAATCAAGTCTCCTACGTTGATCACAAGTGCATCGGGCACGGGCGGGACCATGACCCACCCGGTCCCCTCTTTTAGGACCTGCAACCCACTTGTGGTGTTTTGGTAAAGGATAGTAAGGAGGGTCGAGTCGGTATGCGCGGCGAGACCCATGGCTCGATCGGGATCCGGACAAGCCGGGTAGTAATTCAATTGTAATGCTGAACAAGCATCTTTGAAATCACCTTTTGGGCCAGCCCATTGCATGTCTTCCCTGGTTATTCCTAGTGACCCCAGCACTAGCCACATCAGCCTTGCCGCTAGCTTTTTCATCTCTTTCTCATACTCTTCAATTACATGACTGAAAATACATAGAAATATATGGTTACAAATATCAAAACACTGTGCAATATAAATAGTGAAGATGCTATTATTATGGATATAAAACAAAAGTAAACAGCAACAACTGGATTTTTATTATTGTTCTTGATACTATCACTCCAAATCTTGTTAGTGGGTCCATTGCTTTCATTATAATCTTTGCTAATTGCATAAAGAAAGCAAATGGGTTTTTGCGTTTTGAGTGTACTTACACAGTTATACTACCATTATCATCAGAAAAATTAAAAAAATAATAAATTAAAAAAAAAAAAAGAATAAAGAACTCCATGTTGAACATGAATTGCCAAAAAACAAAAGAAAAAAAATGAATAACTTTACACGTGCATGAGCAGCTGTGATTAATTACCAGTGTGTGTTGTAATCTTGGGGCCAAAGTTGGCGGAAATGATCAAGTGGTGATCCGACAACAGTGAAACCTTCAGACCACATAAGCTTAGAGAAAAATGAGGAAATTCTAGCCAAACCATAGCCAGCAACACCATCTGGTGATCGAGCAGCTTTAAGCTTTTGTTGGGGAGGTAAAGAGAAAAGGCTTTTACTAGTACACTCAGTATTATCAAGAAGACTAGTGGGGATTCCATGATTTATGACTTGAAAAGCCCCCCAAGTTTTGCATGCATGGCCGATGAGTTTGACAGCATTAGGGTCATTGAGATCGATAACCGGCACCGATTCGGAGACGAAGGAGTCGCCGGCAGCTGGGTACTCATCGCGTTGAGTCCATGCGTACGAGTCGGGCAATTCTTGGAGTGAGGTAAAGTCTAGGTGTTTGTGGTGGAGGTGGACAGGGTGGGCTCGAAAAGCATCTGAGATTCTTGAAGGCATAATGAAAGTTGAAGAGACAACTTGAAGAGAGAGAGAGAGAGAGAGAGAGAGAGATTGTGTTTGGAGAGAAGAAAAGTGGGAGAGCAAATTGGTGTTGAAAATCAAAGAGTGTGCGTTGGATTTAAGATGTTAAGAGGAAGAGCTAGCAAAAGCGTAGTTGAGGGGGAGTGAGTAACTAAGAGCAAACGTAGGATGATGAGTAGAAAGGGAAAACATAAGATGAGAAAACATGATGCCTTGCAGACTAGTATTTATAGAGATGACAATAGAGAGAGAGAGGGAGAGAAGTCTAAAAAAAGAGCAATTAAAGATTAAAAAAATGGGTATTGAACTTAGTGAATGGGAGGGTTGGAAGCAATTGTACTTGCTATGAGGAAACATAGGATAATGTGAAGATGAGATGAGAGATAGATATACATACATGATTTGCAATAAATATATCAAAGACCAATATGTACATAACATGTGCGATGGGTTGTATCACATCTAATTCAATCTCAAAAACGTATATAATAATGAGTTATTTTTTACAAGATAGAAAATAAGAAAGAAAAGAAAAGAAAAGAACTAATCAAGGACATAAGAATACAAGAGAAGGGGGGTGGGGGGGCTAAAGAGGAGAGGATGATGGAGAAGATGGTGACAATGTGGGTGAGACTAAGAAGAGAGTGGTTGGTTTCTTTTAAGTGTTGAGTGGTGTTGGAAGAAGTGTGGATGGAAGGAGACAAGAAATGAAAGGAGAGTTAGTGTTTGTATTGGACAAGAGAAAGAACAAAAAACGAAAGGACCATCTTGTCCTCTACAAAATGAAGAAAAGAAAAGCACCCAAAAAAAAAGGAAAAAAAAAAAAAAAAAAAAAGAAAGAAAGAAAGAAAGAAAGAAACTCACTCTAAAGCCGAAGAGGGTTCCATGAGAGAGTATGGTCCTACACGAACCATGTGCTTTTGTCTTGTCCTCAAGTAGAAAAACATCCATATCAACAACCCCCAATCTTGAGCCTCATCTTTCACTATAAGACAATACCATCCTTCACTAGGGCATATATAACCAAACTTGACCTTCTACTTGCCCTTTCGCTATTGGTGAAATTAATTAACTCTCTTGTATCTATCATAGCTAGCTAGATGAGAACCGGATTCATCTACTTGTTCCCATCTTATAGATTTCTTTTCACTTGTATAAGATTACAACAATCTAGAAATTGACTACAATTTGATTAATTTAATTGACCAAAATTTTTAAATTAATTAAAATCACGTATCTAACCTAATACAATCATCTTCTTTCATCATAATTCTTTTATTAAAATTATGGTACACTCTCATATTATTCGAACCATACACAAACACAAATTAAATAAATGTTCATTTACCATAAATGTTAAGTGATATATAACTTTTTATTTAAAATTTTTTTTATTGGAACAAATCATATCATATGAACTTAATGATCTCATATACTCATCGAACTCCAATCACATATATGTTTATATGGAAGGGCATTGTTGTACGCAGAGAAAAAAAATTAAAGCTAGGATGAGTTCTCCTATGCTTTTCACTTGTAAATATATATATTTGGTCATTTCCATGAAAAGTAGTAAAGTTTCTTTTGGTATTTTGCGGTTAGATTTGTGTTTTTTTATAAAGGTCCCACATGACCCCCCAAGGGGACCTCCCAATACATCACTCTTTAACATTACAACATAACATATATGCATATGGGTGTGCCCCAACGCATTATATGATTTAAAATTCTCCCACTAGTCCCTTATATTGGAATGCCTTATAATTTTCCTTTTTATTAATTTAGTACTCTTTATTCTTGTGGTTGCAATAAAATTAACAAGATAAATAAATTAATTAAATTATGATGTTATAATGGTCATGATCATATCTATGTACTTTGCCATGACATGACCATCATACATGGAACATGCTCTCTTAAGAATGCACTCACTCACACATGCATATGCAATTCACGTGGCCTTAACGTGGTGAGGTCGGCTCCTTGCTTAGCGGTTCAAAAAGGAATAATGATTTTTAGGATAAAAATTGATTGAAAACCATCCAGAGTTTACCATATTTTTTCTATCCTTATTCTATAACTAATTGATTGGACACAATCTTTCTATAGTTTTTGGATCCATATGACCTAATTGACAAAGAATTATCTTAATATATGTTCTAAAATACTCAACACGTCAACATATGATCGAGTTTTATTTGAGATAGATAAAATAAATGATCAATTTTATATTTTAAAAATTTAAAATTTTTGATAAATTTATAATTTTTTAAAAGAAATTTTAAGTACCGGACAAAAGCACGAGTGATGTCATTCAATGAGTTATGTTCTATTTGTTGCATCTCCGAGAATGCTTTCTTAAGTCTCATTAAAAGGCACAAAGAGATGAGCGAGCTCATTCAATATTGTACAGGAATTCATGGATGTTTTAATGTCATGGGTGATGCGAACTGCTTATGGGCATATCCTGAATGGAAACTTCTGCATTTTATAGACTTCAATTCATTTTGTTTGGAAGACTAACTATTTCTAGTAAACTGTGTGAAATGACTACAAGCATAAGGAAATATACTAATATGAACATGACTTTAATTTACGCTGCCTTTTTTATTTTTTATTTTATTTGTGTTTCGGTATTGGACCTCACTGTTTCCTCACTGTTTCAGTATTGTTCTACCAGCAACCAGCAGACCGGTTTGTTGTGTTCCTCAATGGAGAAAACGACTGGTTTTACTCTTGGTAAATGTTTCAATATTCAATCATTGAAAATTATTGCATGTTGAGATAGAAAAACCTGAATCATCATCAGGGATTTCGAAAACAAGATAACCAAGTTGTCGACTGCTGGCCACTCACTCAAAAGACCAGTAGGAATTCACATAAGTCTTTTAAAATTTTAACTTGTTAGTCAATTGGTATATATGACAAATTACTTGTGGCCAGTGTTTTATGATCACACTATACTTATGCATACATCACATAAACATACATGAGAGAGTGGAAGACAAATGTTCTTGACACAATCCCATTAAAGTTCTTGACTCCATTGTTGATGATATGTGGAAGCAACCTTGTCTGAGAATAATTGCAATGCTGAAAAAAAAATACAGATATAAAAGTGAAATCAAGTTCTCACAGACGTCTAATATTTGTATGATTGATTGACTTTGGGATATATATATATTAGCTGAGTGCAGCCAACTAATATTGTCCAAATTTGGAATCATTCCACTTTGTTTAGCCTTCCGCTTAGGGTTAATGATTCTAATGGAAGAATTTTTTTGTTAAAGGAAGATGCTTTCGGTTTCGACTTCCTTGAATGGTATCGTTTTCGTTCACGACCACGCACGTTAGCCTTGCCTTATTGATGGATGTTGACATACATTCTTTCTTAACTTTCTGTGAAGTTTAACTTATTACAGATTAAGCTAAAATTTAAAATAAAAATATAACAAAATAACAATGACAGGAGGGAGGGTAGGAATCTTTGTCATGATTGATTAAAAAGTGAAGTCAATCGTGCTTGTTGACAAATAGATAGTTACAACCAAAATGTATGTAATATAAGAAGAGCTTTTAATGAATCGGATTCCCCCACTGTAAGGATTAACAAGTTAAAAGAAGTTCGATGTCTTTTTGAAAATACAATTAAAAGAACACGAGAGGCCAGAAACCATACGCTTGGTTAGTTTCTCTGTCAGAAAACGACTTGACAGAAGCGGAGCCAAATTGGGAGGTGGTGGTAAACTTTACGCTAAATTTGTCATCTTTTTACCAAATTTCCAGATACCCTAAAAGCCAATGTATTTGCTTCCCCACCATGAAATGGAATTCAAAAACTGCATCAGTTTAAAAGAAGAAACAATTGTTAAAAGTGGAGCAACATGATAGTGTTTTCAAACACACAAAGAAAGGTATAAGTCAATACTGAGGTCCTAGTTAATAGGGCATTCTTAGCCACAGGCTAAAATAATTAGAAATAATATTAAATCGGCTTTTGTTTTCAACAACACAAAACCATGGAAATGCTTTCATTTTTCATGCTTTTTCAAATGATATATAAACCACAACACTTGAGCATGACTTCTTGTTGGCCACTTGGCCTTACAAGCATTGTGAAAAGCTTTGATTGTGTTTCGTGATTGGATTAATCAGAGATAATATGCAATCAATATCACAAAAGAATTTAAGATTATAAGATCATGGAGGAATAGGACGTGTCACAATCCTGTTGGACCGTCCCAATCAATTTCAAGTTAAATCAATCAAATATAACCTAGAGATTAAGATTTTTGGAAATATATAGTCCAAGTTTGTTGGCTATGTAATTTGAGTGGTCAACTTGTGCCTATAAATCTAGGATTAGATTAAATGATTGGTCATTAGATCAATCTGTACAAATTTTAGTCGTGCTTGAAATGCATGATACACATCATATCGTGGATTAATCTGAAACTGTATCCTATTCTCAAAAGCTTTTGATAAAAATGACTGAGACATGCACATTTTTCTAATGGGTTCTTGGGACAGAGTACACAAGTTAATTTGATATATTATTTCTGTGGCAACTTTAGATATGAGGGAAAGAGTTTCTGAGCCTCGAAACCAACCCATTTAACGCTTGCTCAATTGTAAATCAAGCTGAATGATTGAAAGAGTCAAGTATTGCCACCACTATGCAAGAACAGCTTTTGTAATTAAGCTACCAAGTTTCTCTTGTCACTTCATGTTCCTTCATCGATACCAAATATTCTAAATTCTAATGATTAGAAACCACCAATTTTCCATTTTTATTTTATTAAGTTTACAAAGACAAACCCAAAGAGTGAGAAAATCGTAGAAAGACATGGACATGTTTTGGACGCATATGCCATAATATTTAAATAACTCACTCTCGAATTATTAGCCAATCAGTCAATCACATGATGTAGCAAAGCAAAGCAGTGGAGACCCCTAGAGTGAAGGCAAGACATTAAATTTGAAGATTAAGACAAAGTTGCTCAGTTGGGCGGTCGATTTTCTTATCCTTAGAAATTTTTTAATCATAAAGTTACAGTGGTTTAACACATCAGAGATCTTCTTCTTCAGTTTTCACCACTACCAAGATTTTGTTTATGATAGATTATAGAATATTATTACTTTGGCAGCAAACATACTGACTTTTTTATCACTTTCAGCTCATTGGTGCTGTATATTTTGTCTTCTCTACTCCTCTGTGAGTAGAATAAGATGATAATGAAGGGGCAACACCTTGCTTTTGCAGTAGAATACCTGAACACTTTAATTTTATATATGAATCTAGAGAATTCTATATATATATATAACTTGGGATTCGGAAAGGACAACTTCTCTTTTGACACATCAAGTATCCTGTTCTTCAGTTTCACCACTTACGAATTTGGAATATATTGTCCAAAATGCAATTTGAAGCACCACCAATATTTAGGAGAGATTTCTTTTAGGGTTTTGAGCCAGATTAAAGTATTGAATAGAATAAACAATTACGCATCAAACTGCTGATTGTTGGAATGTGGAACGTTGGAGTTTCTTCACATAACGGTGTTTCTTGTTACTATTATAAGCTAGGGTAGGCTTGATACTATTTTTAGACTACGTGCTTTCGAGTGAAATCATTCTTTAGATAAATATATAAACATTTAAATCTAAATTCTTTCTTTTTCTTTATTAGGTATTTTGAGAGTGACATTCAAGCAGTTGGTTTGAGAGGTTCTGTTCATATATAGATATTCAATTCAAGCTGCTGGTTTGAGGGTTCAGTCGTTCATATATTTTCAACTGGTTGGTTTGAGTGGTTCATAGATATCCGGACAAGTTATGCCGCATGGAAGGGTTTGACCCGTTCATAGAGGTAAATAATGTTACTCGAGAGGCTATGGGTTCATAGATATGGTTATGTTACCTTTCAGCAGTAGAGATCACTGACTTTAAGTTCTAGTAGGAGGCTAAGAAGAATTCTCCCCACTAAATACCAATGAAAATCTCACATGACTGAGCGAGCATATAGCTCAAGTTCTACTAGAAGTTGAACAAAAATTCACTAATAAATAAAAGTAAAAATTTTATGTATTGAGTAATGTAGAGTTCTTAATTTTATTAAAATTTTAAATAAATTTTAAATAAATATAAGTTAGATGATAAATTTATACAATTTTATTTATTTTAAATATTCATACTGTAAGCATCACGTCATTTGTGATGTAATTTTGAAACACTTAATATTATTTGTAATAAAAGAAAATTAATATAAATTTTAAGTTGAATTCTAATTCACATGTCAATATAGAAAAAAAAAAAAAGTGTAGGAAAATGATGTTACTTTAGTGTATGACATGACGGGCTTTGACTATTAACTGTTAGTTTTAATTATGACTTCCTTGTTATAAATTTTTCTATTCTAAAACAGTGATGAAGTTGAAAGAGAATCACTTCATCAAAGGGTCAAGTAGGAATATTGCAAAGGACGTCTTAGCAAAGAGTCAAAACAAAAAGGAGAAGTTGGCATTTCACACATCGATCAATAGATAGATCGATAATCTATTAATTTGGATGCAATGCCTGCCTGCCTGACTGCGTTGTTGGATTCACCATCGAATTCCAGTTGAGAAAAAGAAAGTGATTTGAACAAGCTGCGACAACAAACAACATGAACTAGAAAACAACAAAAGGCAAGCAAGCAAAATCAAATATAGCTTTCATAGACAGTGCTTCCATGTTTATGCACAACATTGAAATCTTCCCAGGCCACATTCCTTGTCCTTATAAGGTTGTACAGTACATCTCTACTCTCTGTCTCTCTAGATTTGTCATTATTAAATACCTAATAACAGCTGGTTAATTAATTAAGCTGCATGGAAGTGTATATAAGCTTGTGAGTTAAGACCATGTTAGCCTGTCATTTAACCATCAAAATAATGGCAAAACATGTGCAGTTTCCCGGATTTCTATAGCATTTTGACAGGTAGAAAAAGAGACAATAGATAGAACAAAAAAAAGTGCAGAAATTAAAGTCAGTGCATGATGCATTTATTGAGAATACCCAGCTAGGGTTCTTCATCAAGCACATGTGTGTGCCATGAATGCATCATCACTTCCATCTTCAGAATTAACACCAGTGCTAAACAAAGACAGTAGAAACAACAAAAAGAGAAAGTTGAATATGCTTTCAGCAGAAGAGAGAAATCTTCCTTGGGCACATGGCTTGTCCAATAGTGGGTAATGCAACAAGATTTCATCATCACTCTGCTGGCTTCTGTATTTTTTGTACTTCCTCTTCCAGGTTTTGGATCTTTCCAATTTATTTTATGCAGTCAGGTTTTCTAGTTCATTGACCCACTTGGGCAAGACAAATAATACAAGAAGTTCAAAGTTTTATTGAAATTTTTCACTTTCTATCGTTTAAGTTATATGCAATAACATATATGTTCATCGAGATTTTGATTGTATGATCAAAAAAAAATTAGGCTGTATTTTATGTCTGTCTCACTTAATATTTTCCTTTGTTTAAGTAAATATTAATTTTATAAACGAGATTTTAGACGTCGAGAGTTATGAACAATGTGTGTACAATAGTTAGGGAATTCAAGTAGATAATTGGCCATCAAGTTCTTACATAAAGGTAGAATAATTTCGTATAGGATAAATGGCAAACACATGCTATATAGAAAGAGAAATTCGACAACTAATATCTGAAACATGTCATAAGAGTTAGGCCTATGTCCTTCGCTACACTTAAGAAGCTCTGTAATATAATCCTGTCAAACTGATTCGCCATTGTTGTTGTTCTTCTTCTCTAACTAAAACCATGTGTGGATGGTTGCTGCTAACAGTATCATTGTTAGTCCCAGAAGCTTGCTTGATGAATTTGGTGCTACTGAAGTTGGAGTTGGAGTTTGTCCCACATCATGCGAAGCTTGAATCAGTGTATAAACAAGAGTGATAAGTAGCTCAAATAAATTTGGGAAAATTAAAAATTAAAAACCAAAAAAAAAAAGTGACAAATTCTCTTGGGCTAGATCTTGGTCTGCAGGCCCATTATGGCAGGTTGTAGAGATTTGTGGGCCAAACCAATTTGTTTGCCAGAAATTACTGCTTTGTTGTGCAATTTTTTATTCAATCCTTGATACATGTACACAAACCAATTCATACAAACTTATATAAAACTGTTATATTATTGTTGTATGTTCTATATTTTTAAAAGAACAAATGAAAATATACTTTTATCATGTTAGTTTATACAAAAGTATTTAAGAAAAGTTCTTAAATTAACTTTTTTGAATCCCACTTACGTAAATGATTATTTTTAATTCAATTTTATTAAAATAATTATTTTTATTATTTTCGGATAATTTTATCATACATGATCATTTAAACTTAAAATACAAAACGACAAAATTAGTGGATAGTATACGAGCGTGTATGGGTACAAGGGCGAGAAAATTTATTACAGTTTTATATGTTTTAAGTATAAATAGTTATGTGAGATAAAATTATTTAAAAATAGTGGAAGTAATCATTTTGGTAAGATTGAATTGAAAATGATTATTTACATAAATAAGATTTAAAATTAGATCAAAACTAAAATTTTTTCGTATATTTATATATGAGTTTGTATCAAAAATATTACTTTTTTAATTTAACTAAAAAAGTAATGAACGATTTTTTACTAATACTCTACTAGTAAGGGTTTTACTCTAAAAATTTTACATGGAAAATGTAAAATTGTTGCAAACAGAGCCTAAATTATCAGTCTAATTAAACTGTATGATGATTTATTGAATAAATAAACGAAAAGAATATTATACCGTTTCCAGGGGAGCCTGATTTAGTGGGAGGTGGCCGCGGCGGTGGTGGTGGTGGTGATTGATGAGGAGGAGGAGGAGGAGGAGGTGAAAATGCCAGGGGCAGCCCAATCCTATTGCAATCTGCACCCAAGGAGCCTACAACAAAAATATATATATATTGAGGATTTATTACTAGAAAATTTAATTCTGTATTATTCTTGTTGAGATGATACAATAAATAAATTGTAATTAAGATTTTAAAAATAAAATAAATTAAATGGCTTTACATTCTTTAACACAGGCAAAGGCAGAATTTTTGAAAAAATTAGCAGAGCCCTGGTAGCACTGGCATGTGTGTCCAGTTCCATTCCTGACACAGCTTCCATCTCCACACCATGTTAGAGCGCAAGCTGCATTTTGAACCCATAATAATAATTTACTGCTTTGCAGGTAGATTTAAATCTCATAACAAGTATGGCAAATGATGTTTACGGTCAGAAATATTTATCGGTGGTGGTAGAAAAGGAGCAGGCGGAGGAGGTGGTGGTGGAGAACCATTCTCACATTGGAAATCAATGGTGCCTGCAATGCAGATTCATCAGTTTCTGGTACATTACCGTATTTTCTACCTTTGAAAAATCTCAAAACATAATAAAAGATGCATGCAATATTTTGCAATCACATAATTGATGAAGATGAAGATGAAGATGAAGATGAAGATGGAACATGAGAGAGAGGAAAAAGGTTGCAATAATATACACTTTCCAAAGAAGTAAATAAATAAATGTACAGGAGAAGAGAAGAGAAGCGAGAAAGGTAGGCTTACAGTTAGGAATAACACAAGAGGGAAAGGTCAGAGGACCGATCTGAATCTTCTTCCAACCAGGATTACATTCACAGTGAAAACCAAGCATAGAATCATTCGAATCCTTGCATTTTCCTTGTCCACAATTTATCAGTGCGCATGCAGTATCTGCAACACAAATCTATCTTCATCATCAATATATTCAACAATTATTAATCGATAAGCTATACACACACACACCCGCACACCTTGAAATGGGTTATCTGACGTCAACTGTTCTGAGCTGCAGGTTCTGAGATTGCAGGCGAAGACAGAGAAGTAGAGAAGAAGAAGATGGAAAGAAATAATGAAAGTGGAACTCAAGTTGCATCTTCCCATGGCTGTGGAGTGCAATTAAGAGGCAGCGAGTTTGGTGAAAGACGACTGTTTTAATGAAATAGTAATAAACTAACCCACCTGCAGCAATGCCCATTTGATTCATTCATCTAGAAACTTGGAGTCTTATTTAAGAGAGAATTTGCGGAAGATCTCAATGAAATGTGTTCAATGGATACATAAATCACATAATATTATACTGTGTCTCCTCTATTTTTTTTTTCTTTTTATCTTACACGTGGAAGGACCAACATGAATTGTTTATCAATAATATTTAAGTTGTTATTGATAAAGATAGATGGGGAAAGCTGGAAGCAAAAGACAGGTGAGACTAATTGGCCTGTGCAATTAATATAAGCCACAATATTGACTATTAAAGACAAATTTTGTGGTGGAATTTTGAGATTCATTCACCAGTAGCCATCTTAAAGTAAATGTAAGGGCATCGTGGCAAGTACACGTTTGAGATTCTAAGTTCAAAAGTCTCCAACTCTAAGCGTCAATAGGAGGAATTGTTTGGCCTTTTAGGACACCAATTCTTATGTTAGTGCCTGCTTTTTCATTGTACAAGTTGTCTACACGCATGGGTTTCTCAGATATGCAACTTTTTTGTAGTACAAATTCAGTCTCTGCATTCTCAATAACATTCATTGGCATGGCTGATCCCACAATGAAGATTCACTGCCAAGGAAATATAAAGACAATCGAAAACTGACTTAACTGAGCCAAACACAAGAGAAACTAAATAGAACGAGTTCAACATTTGATCATTTCAAACTCTTCGATTATAATCAATAAATCAATCACACAAGTGAGAAAATGTGGAAACCTTACAAGGAACGGACAATCACGCAGCAGACACAGATATCAGGACGACAAACAATGAATAGTTTCAGAGGTTACTTGGTATCTTCTTATGCGGATCCGAATTCTTGGAACCACTTCTCATGCTTTTCAATATCAGCTTGAGAGACACTGCGTTGTACCTTTGTCAAAGCTTCCTCAAAGTCACACATTGCAACCGGGTCTTTTGATATCTCATCCTTCGACATGTTTTTAATCTCATCACGTGTCTTTCCAGCAATTTTTCGTCTCATGCCGTTCAAAGAAGCATCTCGACAAACATTTGTAAGATCGTCTCCACTGTATCCCTCTGTTCGCCGAGCCACTTCATCAATATTTACATCCAGAGCCACCTGACATGATACGGATGTTCAATTAAATAGAGTAATTTAAGAATGCGTATGGTGGAATTAAATAGAGTAATTTAAGAATGCGTATGGTGGCTTAGTAGAACTTTTGCAAACTTTTATATAACCAGACAATTATCACAATCCTAAATTCTTAACTGTGTGAGTATTTAAAAATTAGTTAAATTTATTTACCTCGACTGTTTTCAAATTGATCCGAATAAGCTCCTTACGACTCTCGAAGTTGGGAAGAGGAATATATATACGCTTTTCCAGCCTCCTCCTGCATTGAGACAAAACAAGAGTGACCCAGCACAGGAAAATGCTCAGATCTACCATAGAGCTCCCTAAACAAGGACCAAGCCAATTCATAAGGTGAAGTGAAAACCAAATTTGATAAAATATACAGTGGACTGACCTGAGAGCCTCATCTATGTCCCATGGAAAGTTAGTAGCTGCCAAAACCATAACTATTTTACGGCTACCATCTTCATTGGTTCCAGTATTATTTACACCATCTACCTGAACTAGAAGTTCAGACTTCACCCTTCTCGATGATTCATGCTCCCCTGAAGCCCTGAACAAGATCATCCATGTTAGTGGTCGGCATTTACATCAACAAATCTAGCAAAACCACATTTCAGAGAAGAGGGCTTCCTTCTTGACATGATTCCAAATGAAAAAGACCAATAGAAAGAGAGAAATTTGTGCCATTTACAGCATTGATACACAAAAACCCGACTTAACTCATGATGCTAGGATAGAAGATAGATGGCATATTTACAAAATGGCTATAAAAGAGCAAAGCTTACCCTCGAGCATTGCAAAGTGAATCAATCTCATCAATAAAAATTGTGCTTGGTGCATAAGCCCTTGCTAGATCAAACAAGCACCGTACCATGCGTTCACTCTCTCCACGCCATTTTGATGCTAAAGTAGCAGAAGATACATTAAAAAAAGTGGTGCCACACTCTGTAGCAACTGCTTTAGCCAGAAGTGTCTTTCCAGTTCCAGGAGGACCAAACATAAGAACACCTTTCCATGGTCTCCTAATTCCCTGCAATCAAAGAAAAAATCAGCATATTTCCATAAATGCAATCCAGTATGCAAAAAGCTATCATTTAACACAAGGAGTGCAATGGAGAAACATCAACTCAGAGAAGACCTAAAAGCAGGTATTCAAACTCTGATTTTTGTGGTTTCATTTCCATTTCTGATTTCTCAAATGAATAGCAAAAGTGTTGCATTCTTTTTAGTTGTCTAACATTTCTCCATTTCATGTTACAAAGCCTTTTGCATATTTTTCCCAAAAACATGCATTCTTACTGGCTTCATATTACTGATAATAGGTTAGACTCACATTTCAAACAATGTTTACATTTGCCATTCTCTTTTCAACAAAAGCAAAATCAAGTCCATAAAGTTTGACATTCATGAACCAGCACATAAACATTTCAACACAAAGAACTAGGACAAAAGAAATTGCTTCACAAGACACACTAAAGGCTGATATGTGGCTAAATATAAGTACTACAACAACAATACACTTCCTGCTGATATCCCATCACCATTTCCAAATGCCATTTTAATTTTAAATTAGTTCACGTGAAGGTTGATCAAACTTAACCTCAATGCAACATAGCAACAAAATAGTAAAGCTTCAGTGATCAAGAATACCTGAAAATATTCAGGCATCCACAAAGGAAGGACAACAGCTTCCTCTAAAAGTCTCTTTGCTTCAGTCAGACCAGCAACATCATCCCACCGGACTCCAGGACTGGTTTCCAAGACATCCCTTTCAAGCATTGCAGCCAGGTCTGGATCAGGTCCCTCATACTGTGGCTTCTTTGACTTTCCATCCTCACTGTCACCATTCTGACAACAGCACAAGCAAAATAGTTAGCTAAGTATAGATAATATAAATAGGTTTAAAAAAAACAAAATTCAACTCAATTTGTCATTGAAATTGAAAAAAATTCATAGTTCAACTCAAAAAATCATCATAACTTGGGAAATATGATTATGGTGTTTCACATGCCAAATCTGTCCAAAAAATAATACCAGATAAAAATTAGCTTGCAATGCAAATTATTACAAAAAAAGAAGATTGCCAAGAAGAGAAATCTCTGATATCATTGATTTCAGGTCAATTATTTGAAATGCCTTTGGTACCACAAGTAAGAACAAATATCAATAATGCCAGTGAGTTGCCAGCATCACAAACTAAAAGAGCAGTGATGACTACAATGAGAGAAGAAATTCAAAGTTCAACAAACTTGTTTGTTAATTTTTCAAATTCCTCAAATCCACATGCGACTTGCAATAAATTCCCCACACAAGCCTTGTATCAAATGTCCTATAACTCCAAATATATTAACAACTCAAAAGCATTGGACAAACTCCGACCATAGTAATTATATTAAAACTTACTGCTGAATCTGTCTTGCTAGACTTTCCAGAACCAGTGCCTTTTTTTGCAGTACCCGATGCTCGCACCCCTGTGTTACCTCTACTAGGACCAGCGGTCTTTCCACCACGACCAGTTGTACCTGTTCTGTTAGTAGCACCGCGAGCCCAAGTCCCGTCTTGGGGCGATTTCCTCATTCCAACTTGACCAGCCCTTGCTGGTCTCCTACTTGTAGTGTCCCTGCTCGGTGGCCTCCACACATCAGGATCATCAATTGGAGCGCCTGAAGAGGTTGGGTACTCATCTAACGGCTGGAAAACAAATGAAGACTTAGCATTAATTGGAGGTGAAGAAGGCCGCCTGCCCCAAGAAGCTTCCTTAAATGCCTTTCTCTCAGCATCCAATTGCTTCACAACGTCTGTTTCCTCTGAAAGGGCTTTCTTGACATTCATCCATTTCGCACGAATTAATGGGTCATCAAGTGTGTTTAGATGCCTAAAATTAAAACAATGGTGGAAAAATACATTAAACAACTCCAACACTAGCCCACTACATACACATGACCACAGAAAATACAAAGCTCAAGGCACCCTTTATTATATATAAACCATTTCCAAAGTACAAGATCATTTTGAAGAAAAATACCCAATTCCCAATTTCGAAAGATATCTTATTAGCAACAATTAGTATTTCTGAAATGAAATATCATTTTTTTCCAACTTATTACAGATCATTGTTGTTCCCTGGTAATGTAAACGATTTAACTAACACGTCATTATCACCAAGTTTAAGCAAATGTAGTAGCTCACTCCAAAACTTCTAATTTTTTCATTAACCTGATTTACCAAATTTAAAAAAACTAAACTATCTACTTCTTTAAGAAAGAGTAAACCTTCAAAAATAAAACGAAATGGAAACACGAGCTATAAGTGATAAACTAGCTAACACGGCCTAAATAAAAAGACCCTCAAATTAAAGAAGGGATACTCACAGATTTGAGAAAATAACTGGTACGGCGCATTAAAATTAACAAATTAAGTAACAGAGAGTGTCTGCGTGTGAGTTTACGAAATGGGAAAGAAAAAACAGCGAAATTACTTGTTGATCTGAGCAATGGCACCATCGAAGAAGATGATCGAGGTGTCGTACAGTCCTTCGAGCGCATACTCTCTAGCAAGCTTCAAGTGATCTTGCAATCCCACAAGCGAATTTGTCCCTACCATCTTCACTAAATATACGCCCAAATTCTAGGAGTTCATTCCAGGGAAAATTATCCCATTCGATGAAGCAGTGCCTGACAAGAATTGTGACGGCGACGTTTAAGTGGTTGAAAGAGGGAAGACCGAGTGGCGTGTAATTACCGTTGTGGACGTGGGGAGTGCTCGTGATTTTAAACGGGTGGGCGCGGGTCGGGTCAAGTCCGGTTTACAAGTAACAAGAATGCTATTTTACTTGGGCTTTTTGAATTTTATTGGGCCCATAAGTGAATTCTGCAGTTGAGCTTGGGTTTAAGTGTATCCTTGGACTGTTTATTTTGTTTAATTGAATAATAATATTTTAAAAATTTTTTATTTATATTTTAAATATTTTTATTATATATATTAA
>CP135551.1:1786689-1818244 GCA_032402905.1 Khaya senegalensis | reverse complement strand
TTTAAATTTAAATTTTTTTAATATTTATCGTATTTTAAAAGGTAAAATTAATTAATATTTAAATAATATTATAAAAAGATATTATAATATAATAAATTATAATTTATTTAATTATTAAATAATCATATTAAAGTTTATAATTTTTGATACGAGCGGGGTTTTAATTAATTTTTATATAACACAACGTGATTATAATTTAATAATTTGAGTTGTCGAATTCTTAATAATTTTATAAAAATTATTTATATTCTAAATTGAAATAATTAAAAACATAGGGCATTAAACTCATTACAATTATAATTACATGATATTATCGTTTCTGCAGAGTTTAAACCCACGACTATCCCGCTCACAGCAGACAGCTCTCTCACTCTCTCAAGTGAAGTGACTGCCTTTTTCTGTATTAAAAATACGTACTTTCTCTTATTCCAAGCATCTCTTTTTGAATCTTTGAACGCTAAGTCAGGTCAATTTCAATCTATATATATTTATTTTCCATATATGAACATACCCATCTGCGTTTATGTATGTATTTGTTTTTGCAGTGCGTTTTTTTTTTTTTATAGTTTATTTGCTGATATATTGATTAGGGTTCATATGGGGTTGTTGTAATTATTGTAAGTTTTAAATTTTGGGATGTGGGTTTGAATGGGTTAGCTGGATGTTCTGTTTCTTCGCTGAGAAAATGTAGGTTAGTAGGGGAAAGAACGAAACATGTGGGGTTTTCATCTGTTTTTAATAATTTTTTTTTTTGCATTCAAGAAAGTCAGGAAAGTTGACTCATATGAGTTGAATGTGATTGCTTTTGAAATTTTTATTTTTGGAAACATTTTGTTTGTTTAGCTTGATTTGTGGTTGATATGTTTTTTTTAAATTTGTTTCTTATTTCTTTATATGTGATTGGTGTTCTTATAAATTTGGAGAATCTTGAAGTTCTATTCATAGATTTGAAAGAAGATTTGTAAGAAGAAAGTAAGTACAGGTCTTGAAATCTAGAGTTGTGAAATTTGGCTTCAAAATTTGGAGTCTTTTTCCTTTTTTACACAAAGTTGTGATTCCGGAATTACATATATTATTCTACATGATTTTTCTGGTCTTAGTATACTCAAATTTTTTCATTTTTTACTATTTATAAGTTTTGTTCCAAGCTTCAATGTGAAGTTTTTACAGGGAAAGTTTTGCCAAGAAAAATGAACATCCGTCGTAATGATATTTCTCAAAGCCAATCCAAGCTATTTGACTCAATTTTTCATTTTTTTTTAGCAGAATTTGGAAAGTTATACTTTTTCGGATTTCTTCATGAAATGGACCATCATCCATTTAGTTGATCTGTAATGCAAGCAGATCGTATTGATTTGTTGATTGTTTGAAATTTGGCATAAAAAAGAGAGTGTTTTCTGATCATTTAGACTATCAAATTGAGAGATAAATTGACTGCTAATGGATAGAGGAAAAATCTTTATGAACTTGTAAGCAACTTGATGTATATTCATGCAGAGAGTTTGAATTGTAAGGGGTTCTTATTTGCAACTGGATTACTAAGATATACTCAATACTAGTATCTGTCTATCAAGATTGACAAAACCTGGAAATCATAAGACCACCATAAGTTCTAATTTCTTTGTCCTGATCTCCTGTTTTTCAACTATCTGACCTCTATGCTTCTGTTACATCCTTTTGCTTGAAAAATCTGATTCACGAATTTTACTCAGTCCTGATTTGGTCATTTCTTGCAGGTACTAAACTTTCAAGTTTTAGTTTAATGCTTTGTGTTGTTCTTCTCCAAGGCTTGTAAACATGAAGAAGCAGAACTCCATTGCTGCTAATGTTGGTTGTACTGGAAGGATGACACGTTCTCAAGCTGCTAACTTGCACTTATCTGAATGTGTGGCTTCTTCAAGAGCACCTTCAGAACAAAATAACAAAGGAGTTTCACAGGCAAACCCAAAAAGAGCAGCTTTGGATGAGAACAACACCAATGTGGCTGACAATGCACGCCATCAGCCTAAGAGGAGGGCCGTGCTTCAGGATGTCACAAATGTGTGCTGTGAAAACTCTTACACAAGCTGCTTCAATGCAACTAAAATTCAGGTAAATATGTTATCCTCCCAGTTTGTACAAATTGTTTTGTGTACTCTTATTCATTTTCTACTATTGTATATAAGTTATAACCATGTCTATGAATCAATTTATGTGGCTAAATTTTTTAATTCTATATTCATATATCATATTTTTGATAGATATTTCTAATGCCTGCACAAATAAAAGGGAATGTTGTTCAAATTCTTCTCATTATTGTCACGTGGTGCAGTTCAAAACACCTTTTATTTAGATTTGATTTTGAAAGTATCTACATTATTGGAAGGCTAGATGGTTGGCTATGGCTACATTATTGTTTTTTCTTCTCCACTCAGCAGTCTGAATTTTGCTATTCAGGCTAAGAACAGTAAGAAAGCTAAACAAGGTCAGGCCCAGGTATCCAAAGTGGCTCCTTCAATGTCTGCAGAATTAGTGCAGGTTCAAGCTAATTCAAAAGCAAAAGTTGAAAAAGGAACAGTGAAGGCTGAACCTAAACCAGAAGAACTTTCAACTAATTTGGATTCAAAGGAAACTGTTTGGTTAAGTTCCATAAGGGAGTGTGGTATAGATGATCAAAGTCCTTCACAGCCCCGGGTTTGTACAAAGAAAGGTTTGCCTCTGTTAATTCTCACCTTTAAACAGGGCAACTTTTATGTAGTAAGGAATTATTAGGTTACAAACTACATTAGAATCCAGATAATACATAATTTTAGATATTACTGTATTTGGAATCTGTCTGTGTAAAAGGGTGACAGATATTGTTGCCTTTGTGAAGACATTCTATGTGTAGTTACAGCTTAATTTCAAACCCTTTGCATTCCTTCTAGCATAAATTAAAAAGAAAAGAAAAGAAAAGAAAAGTAAAAGACATGATGGAGTGATTGAAATTTAGACTCTCAATCTGGGACTACCTATGTGATGGTAGTTTCTAAGTGGCAAAATGGAGAGCTCTGAGGGATAAAATCTGACGTGTTTGTATAATTAAATTTCTGGAGTTTCTCTTTTGTGTAGCATGAAATTTATCTAATAGTGGAAGTATATGTGAAGAATATTGCTAGAAGAATATATTCCAGTTAAACGAATTTTGAAATATGCAAAGTTCTCTGTTTTGCTTTCCGTTCCAAGAAAATGAAAGAAATGATTGTTACTCCTGTCCTTCTCCTCACCTCCTTTTCGATCAACTTACCCTCCTACTTAAACTTGCAGTTATACATACATGTGTATTGCTTAAGTTCATCATTGAATTGTAGAAGTTTAAGATGCCATCTAGAAACAGCAACTTCTTTTGAGGACATTAATCCTTAGTTACCTTCTTTTTACATTGTCTATCTTTGTGCTAGCTTAGGTGTTTAAGGTTAACCCATGCTCAAATGTAAAGTTTTCTTTAGCAAAATGGTTTGCAACTATTCTGGCTGATACCATAATAATGTGTAATAATGATGTTTGCACCCATTTTTTTATACATTTTTCCAAGTTATAGATTGTATCATATGACCACTTAGTTAAGTTTCTCCAATAGAGTTAGTTTCATGTTTTGCAAACTGAAAATATGAGGTGTCATGGAGATTCAAGAAGAAGGAAAAGGAGACTGCCGTTATCTTACAAGAAAGAACCATGTGTCAAAACTTAGAACTATTATCTCGTTAGCCTGCTGCAAAATATGACATTTTTGTTTCAAATCGTTACAGCAGAGAAAGACAGCATTTCTGGGAAGTCGACACCATGTGATCTTGACTATATAGACATTGACTCGGGTCAAACAGATCCTCTATTGTGCAGTCCCTACGCTGCAGATATCTATAGCAATTTGTGTGTTGCAGAGGTTTGTGCTGCAGATTCCATTCTTTTATTTCTACAGAACTTGTGTTTTTCATTTGTGTTGCTATAATATTTTCTTCATCTATCAAAGAACTTAAAAATTTAAATCAGCAACTTTATCCAAATCTTGGAGAAATAAGAAAAATATTTTCTAAATATTCAACATGAAAACTACAATAATAAGAATATTTATCTCAATCTAAGACTGAGTAATTAACTAATTAATTGAAATGACTAATTTTGATGCTAGATCCCTGCTCCTATCATAACATTGATCTCTGTTTCTTCAACAAAGACCTGGCATTCACTTATGGTCTAATATTTGGTTTCTACAGCTCAATCGGAGACCATTTCCCAGTTTTATGGAAACAGTACAACATGATATCACACAAACCATGCGGGGAATCCTGGTTGATTGGCTTGTGGAGGTTAGTCTAGTTACCTGAATTTGCTATTTTTAATGATATGAGTCATGCATGCGGGGGGATCTTGGTTGTTTGGCTTGTGACAGAAATTTTGATTTTAGTTATGAAGTGATTGGTGATGGCTTAGGTGCCTCAAGCTTTTGGCGTAATCAATATTGTACACTTAGTGTCTCATTTCATATTGATTTAAATAATCAACGATACTGCTTGCCAAATGCACATTAATTTCAGACTATATTAATCTTGGTTTCAGGTGTCCGAGGAATATAAGTTGGTGCCAGATACACTTTACATGACAGTATATCTCATTGATTGGTTTCTCAGTCAAAATTATATTGAGAGACAGAGACTTCAACTGCTTGGCATCACTTGCATGCTGATTGCCTCGTAAGTTTTCACACCTATAGTAGAGTTCATCAGAATCATTGCATGAATCTTTCTTCATTTAAAATTCTAGAAACAATATGTTACAGCATATGCGGCAGTGTTCTTACCACAATATGTTAAATGTATTCCTAAAAATCTTAATTAATGGTGATTTATCATGAGTGATCACTCTACAGTTTGAATGTGTTAGAATGATCAGAGATAATAGAGATAAGGGATTAAATTAGGCTTTGTTCTTGTATAAGTTTACAGTCAACTTTCCTAATTTTCTAGATAGTTGTGGTCCAGTTAGCTTCATCCATCCGGATGACACTAAAACACAATTATTATGGCTATTGCTTCTGCATTGTGTGATTTGATATTAAATGTGGTCTTCCTCTTTGTGGCCTGAAGGAAGTATGAAGAAGTATGTGCACCACGAGTGGAAGAATTTTGCTTCATCACAGACAACACTTACTCAAGAGAAGAGGTAGGCAATGGGAGTGGTTTAATAGTCCTGAACTCAAAGTAAAGGAAACATATAAGTTGAAGCGAGTAATATATCATAGGGCACCTCAACTAATTTAAACACAAGTTTTCTATGTTTCAGGTCCAAAATTTTACATATCTCAATCTAAGGATCAATGTTTTTCTGTATTGCAGCATAGCAGTCTCTTTTTACAACCAATCAAATTTAGTGCTAAGGTTCTATTGTTATTAAATTTTTCTTTGGAATATATAATTTCATTCAATTGTCTGTCAAAATTTCCAACTTGAAAACAAAAGCTGTGCAATATGCATCAGCAGTGGCATGCTGCGGTTTTTATATCTTTAAAATCTTAAAAATTGACCTATGAACATAGATAGAATGGGCAAGAAAAATGATCTAATTTCTGGGAAACTCCACTATCAGTAAACTGCTAATGTAGAATGCATGTATGCATATTCTTAGACCTTTTCTTCTTCCCCTTTTCCTTGCTAGAGTACTTTTTGTTGTGTTCCTGACAAAAGTAACGTGGCAGGTATTAAAGATGGAGAGTCAAGTGCTAAAGTGTTTTGGCTTTCAAGTATATGCACCAACAACAAAAACCTTTCTGAGGTACTTCAGCTCAGCCATCGTATAAACTTGCATTACATTAATGTTGTTATGATATTCCTGATGCATCTTTCTGGGAAATTGTTTTCGGTCTCAGGAGATATCTACGAGCAGCACAAGCTTCCTACACGGTAAGGTGGTTGTTATTGGAGATAATGATCTCTTTGCCTTTAGAGATAGACTGATTGCTGTATTGAACTGCAAATTGGCAGAGCCCTAGTCTTGAATTGGAGTACTTGGCCAATTTTCTAGCAGAACTTACACTGGTGGATTACGGTTTCCTGAATTTTCTCCCATCCATCGTTGCTGCATCGGCTGTGTTTCTTGCTAGGTGGACGCTGGATCAGTCAAGTCACCCATGGGTCTTCATTCTTCTCTCCATATTCAGTCTTTGCACATGGTCTTTTCCTTTTCTGCCTGAGAACCTGATTTTGTTAATGTCTTTTTTGCAGAATGCAACTCTTGAGCATTACACATCCTACAGGGCATCCAACCTGAAAGTATCAGTATTTGCATTGCAAGAGTTACAATCAAATACCAATGGTTGTCCGCTGAATGCTACACGCATGAAGTATAGACAGCAAAAGGTAACAACTGCAGATGTACTCAAGATTCTCATGCATTCTTTTGTATGCTTTTCCTTTCTCTTTTATTCACATAAAATCAAAGGAATGTCTCAAATTTTGTCTAAAGCCTGTAAAGCATCCAGAATTGGCGTGTTCATTTAAGAAAATCCTACAAGTTCTCTAACAGTGTTGTTGTCGTTGCAGTTTAAATCTGTGGCAGCTTTGTCTTCCCCGATATTGCCTGAAACACTTTTTTAAAGTCAAGTGGTTGTTTCAACAATTTTGTAAGAGGCTGCTAACAGATAACAATATAGATTTCAGGTTGAAGTTCCTCTACGCTCGCTAAATTCTCCACGAGCTTGTACAATATCGAATTCTTGATTTCTTCATTTATATTCATTTCTGTTCAATCTTTGGTAGTCATTGTTCATAAGTTCTTGCCAATTCTGTCCAGGTTTTGGTTCCCCCAAAACCCTTTGTCTTTGTAAGTTGTACTGGAAAAAAGTAGGGATGCCTTTATGGCCTCTAAATTTGATTTCTCTAAGTAACAATAACTGTCAATATTATTAATTTGTTCATTATACAATTAGCATGTAATGGGACAGTGACCAAGAATATATTTGTTGGGTTGTAAAGTTTGCAAGAGAGAATGTAACACTTTGAATGTAATCTTAGCAACCAAAGCCTCAAATTAGTGAACTATATTTTCCTGCAATTGCCTTCAACTATTACTCTTGGTTTAACTCAACTGATTAAAGATTGTATTTTCTTTGAAATAATTATCCATTTAATCGTTGGAATAAAAGAATGCATCACTTAGTAAACATTAACTATTCATATATTTTAGCTACTGTGCTTCTAAATTGAATTTAAGCACAACAAATAATCAATTACAATTGAGATTGAAGGTATTGTACTCTCTCTGTATAATTCTTCTTGAATTTAAAATAAAGCAAGTCATGATATCTTTAGGTAATACAAAATCATCTGCATAAGTTGGTGATGATACGATTGAAATATTGAAAACAAAAAAAGGGTTGTCTTATTAAGAAAACATAATTGTATTTTAATTGGGTTTGATATAAAGATAAATTTTGACACACCCCAGATCAATAGTATAAACACTTGAAAAAAGAAATTGGTGGGTTTTATAAAGATTGTCAAGAATTCGTGATACTCATGAAGTATGGGGGAGAACCCACATAGACAAAGGGGTTGTAGGAAGATCTTGTAAGAATCCCAGCAAGACTATGAAGTAATCATTTGAAATATTATGTGATGGTGTTTTGGTATTTTCACTTCTTAAAAGACACTGTCCGGCTCGGTGAAGAAAATATATAAATAAAAAAATAAAAAGATACTGCCTGGCGGCTAACTCATCGTCTATGTGTCGAGATATCTAAGAGACTCAGAGTCAGAGACGCACAGGGAAAAGAGATGAGAATGGCAACTTTGAATATCTTATCGCCATCTCCAATGACCAGTTTTCATTTTAATAATAACAATAGTGTTAACTATATTCATACTTATCAAAATCTTTATTTTAACAATAACTCTAAATTACTATCTTTGCAAAATACTCGCTCTTTCTCTGTTGTTTCTTCTCTCTTTACACAAAAGAAATCAACCCCACCTCACAAATTCTCTCAAATGCCAGCCCACTTGCCTAAATCAGGTAATTCTTGCATTTTTGGTTTAAAATTTCAATTTTTTGTTGCTTTGTTTTGTTTCTGATTCATGGTGATATTAAATTTGAATGCCTTGTATTGCTTTCTTATTAATGGTGTTTATAGTGTAATAATCCAAAATTATTGTCTGCTAAGAAAGTTGGAGGACTTAAAAATTCAGGATTTGTTGAGTAAGTTATAATTATGTTTTGGATTTATAATTCTTGTTTGTTAGGATATAATATTTAGCTCAAGTAACCACGTAGATGTTTTAAGTTTGCTTCGCTGAAGTTTTTTAATTTCTCAGGAAATTGTATGAATTATCCAATTTAAAACTAAGGCAGTTTGGAGGCTAAATTCACTCAAATAAAGAAAATGCCATACATTAACTACTTTGGTTCTGCTGGTGTTTTTTGTTCTTAATTTGTTCTTTTTAGGTATAGAACTGATTGACAAGAGGCACACATTTTGGAACGGAGATATCATCTTCACTCATAATTCATTTCTGAGCATCTTCACTGATGGACATCTGGAAATGGCTTAACTTGCAATTCTGAGTGTCGTTCTGTGTTTCTAGTTGGCGCACTGTGTTTTAGATGATAAGTCCTACCTTTAGTTGTTCCCTGGTTTCAATAGTGATAACCATATTGCATTGAGGTTTTTTTTTTTTTGGGCTCTGTGTGTGTGTCCTTGTCTGAATGAGTTATGGAAGAAAAGGAAAATGGAAGCATGCTGAGAGTATGTCTGTCTTGAACTTTTAAATTGTCTACTGGTAAAGCTATAGCACTGGCCATGTGATTTCCAGTTTGGAATTTATTTAGATTCTAAGCGCCTACTGGTTGGATGTTATTTGAAAGGACTTGTTGTCACATCACTCATCCATTTCTTTCGACTGGGCTTATGTGGGATTTATTATCTTTTCTCATTTCTATGTTCAGAGGCTCTTTCTGCTGGAAGTGGATGTTCATGGATGCAAGATAATTCCATGCATCAAATTGGTGCAGCTGACAATGATTGGAAGCAGGACCTATTATGTTCAGCCTTTCCCACAAAACCAGCTGAAGTTTCATCTGTTCAGGACCTTTTTGAATTTATATGCGCAGGTCCTCTTGTAGACAGGGTGGATTTGACTAAAGAAAAGATAGCTGAGTCAATTGACAAGTGGATAGCATACAATTCGTACTTGTGTCGATTGTTTCAGCTCAATGAATTGTATCTTACAATCCCACAGAAAGCTAGGTTTTTTCACTACTACATACCTGTTTTCTTGTGGTGCGAAGATCAAATTTCACAGCACAGTTCCAAGTTTAAGGATGGTGAAGATATACCTCCCTTGGTGGTATGTGTGTGTGTGTGTGTGTGTGTTATTTTTCTGTTCTGATTTCAGTACTGTTTGTGCCTAGTTTCTCTAGTGTACGAAGTCTTTAAGAGGTTCATATGACAAGTGATCAATCATCACTGAAGAGTGTGATAAGGGGTTTTCGCTGGTCCAAAGGCCACTGCAATGCAGATCACATAATCTTATGGTGCTGACATCTTTGTGGTAATGCAGATTGGTTTTAGTGCACCACAAGGTTGTGGAAAGACAACACTTGTCTTTGCTCTTGATTATCTTTTCCGCGTTACTGGCAGGTAGCTTGCAGACAATGGAAATGTACTAAATAGATGTAATTCAAATGAGTTGACTACGTTTTTGGTGAAACATTTGAAAAACAGGAGCAATTAAGATTACTGACATAAGTTTCATTGTTATAGGAAGAGCGCAACTTTATCCATTGATGATTTCTACTTGACGGCAGAGGGCCAGGTAATCGTTCAGCTGATTTTGGTGCATGCTTCTTTTTCTTTCAGTTTATGATGAAAGCATATGTCAAGTGTAGGCTAAATTGAGAGAAGCAAATCCAGGAAATGCACTTTTAGAGGTAACTGTATATACTTATTTATTAATATTTGTCAATTTAACTGAGTACTGCAGTATTTGTAATTCACCAAGTTACTCAAAGAACATTTCTTTTTTTTTTTCTTTTTATCATTTTTGTTTGTTTTCAGCTTCGTGGGAATGCTGGAAGCCATGATCTTCAGTTGTCTGTTGAGACACTGATGTCTGTAAGCAAGTTGACTAAAGAAGGTAAGGTTTCTTATTCAGTAATCTTCATTAGTGCTTAATTCTTGTATACTGTTTTGATTGGTTTTGGTTACTTAGGCATGAAGATGAAGCTACCACGGTATGATAAAGTAAGAGCACAATTTTTTCTATTTTGCTCGTTTCTCGTGCATATTTTGGCTTTCAAGTTGCTGACAATAAGTTGTTCCCTGCAGTCTGCATATAATGGGAGGGGTGATAGAGCTGATCCTTCAACATGGCCAGAGGTTGAAGGGCCACTTACGGTAACTTCATTCCAGAGCTTGCACTGGTTGAGTACAGTTCATTCGAATTTTGAACCATTTTTATTACTACTGGGTCAAGAATTTAAAACTGAATTCTGTACAATTTGAAATCACAATTGAATTATGTTACAAGATTCTTTAAAACAATAATAGAAGAAATTTGATGCATGAATCAAACCCAAAATCAATCGGTTCATATTGTATGCTATTCTCAAAGTTTGAGTAGAAATAAAAAATTGTTTCTGCTGACCTTTGATATACCCTTTGGGTGATAATTTAGGTTGTTCTGTTCGAAGGTTGGATGCTTGGTTTCAAACCTCTTCCTACTGAAGTTGTTAAAGCTGTTGACCCACAGGTTAGAACTCTTGGTCCATTTAGGTGATTAATTAGCACTACTTGTGCAGATTCATTCTGTATTCTGTGGTTTCATTGGGAAAACTCTCAGTTAAATGTTTACTTTCACAGTTAGAAACAGTAAATAAAAACCTCGAAGCTTATTATGACGCATGGGACAAGTTCATAAAAGCATGGATTGTGATCAAAATCAAGGATCCAAGTTGTGTATACGAGTGGCGTTTGCAGGTTAGCTACCAAGGGCTTTGCTTGCTCCAAATACTCATGTCATATCCTAGTTGAGTAATTAGTGTTTTGCTATTTGCAGGCTGAGATCGCCATGAGGGAGGCAGGCAAACCTGGGATGTCTGATGAGGAGGTATTAAACATTTATCTTCTATTCTCTTATATGTTACATTGTATCTGCAATTTACGCAGCAGGTTAGAACAAATTTTTCTGATGGATATGTTGCAGGTAAAAGATTTTGTTTCACGCTACCTTCCCGCATACAACGCCTACCTTGCCACCCTCTACTCTGAAGGACCCAACGGCTCAGATCCGGAACGTGTACTCCTTATTGAAATTGATGAAGGGAGGAATCCTTTTTAGGTAACTTGTCGACATCTATTTCATTAGCTTTACATTTGCTGTGAAAGCCAATTTTAGTTGCTCAGGGGAGATGTATAGTTCAAAGCATTTTGCCATTGAACAATAAAATTGGGAAGAGATCATTGTAAATGAAAATGTAAATTGATGTATGATAGCTATTTTCAATTGAACAAATATTTTTTTCCTATTGAAATAACTGAAATGAGTGCAGGGAAGAAGCCACAAACTTTGTACTGAAATACCAAAATAATTGTTCATACAAATTCCAGTTTAGATTAACAATTCATACAACAGCCATGAAACATAAACCTATCAATGAAAAAACACGAGTAACCAATAAAATGAATTAGGTGCAGCAGCAGCAAACATTTTCCACACAGCACTCGCAGGATTCATAGCAGCAGCAGCAGCAGCACAATGTAAACAACCTGCAAAATCACACAAAACAAGTTAACAAACTAAACCCACATGAATTTTAAAAGCAGCAATTACTCGTCAGTATAATTTCATCATATAATTTACCTAAAATTAACATAAAATCAAAAAAAAAAAAAACAGAAACTAGGAAAAGAATACAAACAGGGCATAAAGGCAGCCTTTTTCCTCGTGTCGTTTCTTGACATGATCAACATATGACATCTCTTGATTTCTAGGTGCATCCATGATTATGCTCTGTTATAATTTTTCACTGTAGTTTGATTTAAAGCACAAAAAAATGCACAAAAAAGCAAATTTTATAGGCAGGAAGTGGAGAGGCTTGCTTGAACTTGAAAGCGAAAGTTTTTTTTTTTTTTACCTTGTGAATGAATTTATTTCTTCTTCTAACTGTATCTATTTATTACGGTAGTTAGTAGGCAGTAGGAAGGTCCCTGTTTATTTCTTGAGCCAATCATAAGTAATCCAGCTATGTGAAAAATGAGTCTAAGAACTTGCCACATGGAAGCTTTAAAATTTACACAGCAATGTAGCTATCACCAGGTTAATTGTAGAAGACAATTGTGGCCACAATTGTAGGCGTATTCAAGCAATGAAGTTATGGGAATTACTCTATTTCATATCTTGCACACTAAATTTTTTGTTATGAAAATTGTACGACCCCATTAAATTTTATGCATTCAGAAACGGATCATAAGAACATTGAGGACAACGTTCTGGAGAAGTTTTGATTTAACCCATTGAGACAGAAGATTATTATTCTCTTAACTTGTGGAGGAAAAGGAGTTGTTATTGCTGGAGTTTTCATTTTCTCGGGAAAAAGATTAATACTTTCTTTCTTTACATTTTACTTTCCAGCTCAAAAAGTTCTCAACCAAACAATTCATGCGACAATTCTACTTTTCATTCATGGACCACAATACAACTAATACATCTTGATGTGATCTTACAGAACCAGATCTTTCAACCTTTGAGTTCAGCAATACGCAAAATAAGGGAACATCTGTCAAATTTTCGAACGTCAAAACTATGCCGAGAAAGTACCATGAATTCAAACCAAACTAGTCTTTTCTTTGATATATCAGGATAAACACAAACACCCAAATTCAGATATGATCTGTGAACCTGTCTGTTCTTGCATCCTGCCAATAGTCCTCCTCCCAACAAGATGCCGACCCTGACTCGAATCCATGAGGGCGTTAGCATGACGTTTCACAATTAAACGCACAGCTACTGGCTCTAATACCAATTGTTAGGAGGCTATGTTGCATCCTGCAAATGTTACACACAACCAAGAGAATATCTACTGAGAAATTGAAGTTCAGTAGGGACATATCCTGGACAAACATATGCAGTCAATCTGAAGCTGAGATTACTTCAACTACAAGTCAAAAATAATCCCAGATAAGCAAGCAATGCATTCAAACCAACAAAAGTGGAAAGAGCAAAGACTTTGCACATATAATTCTATGTAAAGCTAAAGAACGAAGTCATTTTTGAGTGTGTTAGGAAACCACGATACTACCATCTCTAATAATAATGAGCCAGTGATCCTGATCACTTGGGAATCTGTCCAACTACCAGTTCAAAGAAACAATAATTCCAAAGCTAGAGAGAATTCAGCAAACAAACTCTAATGGAAGGACTCTACCTTTAACTACTGGAGAACTCTAGCAACATCAGCTGCCATTATTTTTCTCTGCTTAGTGTTCTGGCAGTCTTTCATTAGGTTCTGACACACACAAAACTGCAAATCTGTCAGTTCTTATATTAACATCTGGGAACTTCATTTCTTTTCCTTCTCTGTTCCGCAAATTTCTTGATAACCAAACAGACTTGGCAGAAATTTAATCGAAAAACAAGTTAGCGTCTGTTAAGGCTCTGGCTCAAAAGAACGTCAAACAAATACACAATTGAGTCTTTGACAACCAGCTGTCTAAACTGAATCAACTTGTTTCATTTTCATGGTACTCAGACAGCATAGGTTACAAGAATATAACTGCATTCTTTTCTTTTCTTCTCTTTTTCTTTTATCATCAACTTTCCCAGTAACCAAACAGATCTCACAAAACAAAAAGAAAATAGAACTTTCAATTACCTTCATTATAAGCGAACAATCCACAATTTTTCATCCCATCACAGCACATATTTATTCATCAAATATTTTCCATTTCAACTTTTCAAGTGAAACAAACAGAGAAAAACCTGAATTCTAGAATTTACTATTATTTGAGAGAAGCTTTGTATAATTTGTCTGCAATCATCAATACAAATACAAATAATCAGCCCTGGTCATTATATAAAGTCATCCTTGCATAGGCAAGATTTGAATACAACATGGAAATTTTTTATGATTATCCATCAATTTCTCATTTTCAACAAACGATGTTCCTTAATCCATCTTCCTTAGATTGAAATAAATTCCGGATAATATATAATTACCCATAAATTCATGCTTATTGTTTACCCTTAGATTATCGTTGCTGCTACTGAGATTCGAATTCTGAAATCAGTGAGCAAAATGCAATCTTGTAAATATCATATTGATTGATCATCAAGTGTTTGTGTTCCAAGTATTTCAACAAAGAAAGCTCCGAAAATATGAAGAAAAAGCCCAGAAATAATCAAAGAGTCACTGACACTAGAACATTGCAGATTATAATTTATAATTACAGCTGCAGGGATCCCTTATTATTTATCTAACATTAATTAATTCTAAATATAATCATCAAAACTCTCCTAACAAAACACTCAAATCAAAATTCTCTCTATACAGCTATAGGCTTGTTCTTCAACTGGTGCTTGAATTTTTTGGAGATGTTCTTGGATCTGCATCAGAAGTAAATCAACTAATAAGCATTAGTCCCTAATTTCTTCCCTCAAGAACAAACAAATTATATTAACGAAGTAAATAAATCGTAGTGAAGATTATAAATTACCTAAACCAATTGCCTCCGAGCTTTTCATCAACCTTAATCGTTTGCATGATTCAACAAACATGCTGAAAAAAGAAAAAGGTGAAGTAAAATTAACATCAAGTATTGATAAATTAATGAAGATTATTAAGATATTGAATCTTTAAATAATGAATTTAGAGAAAATTAAACTTACTTCCATGGCACATCTCCCACTAACATCCAGTCTCCATCTTTGTCTTCATAAGTTGGCACATATTCAACTCCATTTACATTATCCATAATCTTCCTCTCATTCAAACAATTCCCTGTTAGAAATTCAAACCCATGTCAGAAATGAGATCGAAGATTTAATTTCCATTAAAAAAAAAAAGATTTTTCTTTTGATAAATATCAAAAAACTTACGTATAGTTAAGCATGAAAACATATCCTCTAGAGCACTCAGAAGCTGCTGATAACTGCTGTAAACCTCAAGATCAACTTTGCGTAAATATGGAGCTCCGTCGACCGCCACCTTCACATATTTGCAGTAGCAGGTTTTCATTGCATTTTTCCTGAATGCTCTCACCGGCGGCCACCCCACAGCCTGTGCCCTAGCACATCATCAACATATACAAATAAGCAAACTTTCTCTATATCACGTAAATACGTAGTGCATCATCAGGTAACATTTTTAAAAAATTGGAAATTTATTTCTTACTTGGTTTTAGTTGAGGTCAATGCATCATCATTAACTCTATCACCACTACTTGGGCTCCCAAGGTTTAGATCAACGGTCTCCAAGAAGCCACGTTTCGTGCCGGACTTCATTCTACTCTCCCTCGAGTCACTGCCGCCGGGCAAGCCCAAGGTGAGCTTGGTGTCGGATTCCGGCAAGTGAATGACAATTCCCGGTGACATTTTCGGCTAAGAGTTTCTAAGTTACAATGCTGTGTATGCGAGAGACGACGATGGCTTTGTGTAGTATATATATACAAAGAGGAAGGAGGAAAGCAGAAAATGGCCGGCAAAATTATTGAACCACTCCCGGACGAACACGTGTCCTTAAAAGAGCGGTAATGATTTGTCCAAACTGTAGGTGACGAAAGGGTGTGATTTTGAGTGCCGGAAAGTATGGGCCCATGCCTGGTCGGCCTGAACCGGTCGTTTTCATAACTTTGAGGTTCGGTTTATTTTTATTTATGTTTTATGGGGGTACTATTGTGTGCGACAAGAGTACAATAATGGATTCTTGTGGACCCCAAAGATCCCAACAGAATTACGAGATTGATTTGATTTCATTCTCACTGTCTCTTACTCGTTCGTTCATTTCTTCTATACTTGATGATGATTATGTGATTTATTCTGAAGTCAATAATTTGATTCAATAATTGACTATTTTTTAAATTTCAATTATTTTTAATGGTATCCATAGTCTTATCATGAATCATTTCATGGAAGAAATATATATATATATATATATATAAAGGGTAGAAAATTGATCAAATAAGAAAGGGACCCACAAGGATACATGTGATCTTGTACAGTGGCAAACACCGAATCAAAGACCCCCTATAATCTGGTGTGTAGAAGGTGCACGAATAAAAAGAGTGTGGGACCCACAGTTGTAAACGTGTCGGGCTCTTAAAGTACAAGTCAACGATATTTTCTGGCCCCAACCAAAAAAATAAATAAATAATAAATGTTTTTACTCGGTGGGTCCCACCACGCACCCATGTGATCATGTCTGTTTGTCGGAAATTTATTAAATTTATTTATTTTTACAATTTTTCTTTTCCGCTAATTGTATTCGAGAAATTGTCTGCCACCGACACGTGTCTGCTCATTCGGTAGCTTTTCGGACCTGAGACTGTTTGTCCCAGAAACAAAATATCATTTTGCTCCCCCGAATTTGTATTAAATGTGAAGAGAGACAATTAGTTTGAAAATTTATCAGGAATTTTTACTCCTTACAATTTTAAGGAAGATGAGTTTGAATGAATGATGTAGTGGTAAAGAAACAATGAGAGCGAGTTGTAAATTAAGATGCCTCAAATTTGAATCTCAAAAGCCACAAAAATATCCAACCTTACTTCTGATATGTGATCACAATATTGTAGTAAATCAATGGTTTATGAGAAGATGGGTCATGACTTGTGATGCTATTATATTATAAAATTGACAAGAAATTCTAAGAGATTTCAGTTAGATAATAATTATAATTTATTTTGATCATCAAAAAATAAACATATACTAATAATAATAATAATAATAAATAATATTAAAATACAAATTCTTGATCAAACTCTTTCAAATTAATTAATATAGTAGAATTACATTGTTGCCAAGTGTTTTATATTATTTGTGTTTCTATATTTTTGTGTATTTTCATTTACTCCAGTAAAAATATAATTTTATGATAATAATATAATGCTGTCATATCAATTTATACGAATAAATTTATATATATAATATTATTGTATTAAAAAATATTTTAATTAACAAATCATTATGTATTTTTTTCACTCTTATAAAGAATTGAGATAAGCAATTAAAATTAAACATCATTAGAAAGAGAAAAAGCATTTGACCTATTATTTGAAAATATGCATCTAAATCTTATATAAAATTCTTGTTTGCTTCCATGATCAATTGTCTCAATTTCTTTAGAGAGAATTCTATGATTAATTAATTTATTTTGTGAAAATCTATCTTTAATCATAGTGTTCACTTTGAATATATATATATATAGAGAGAGAGAGAGAGAGAGAGAGAGAGAGAGAGTGAGTAGATTAAACCCCCCAAAAAAATAAAACAAAATTGGTCAGGTTTACCCACTCTTCTTCACACATGCTCATAAATCATAATTCTATCAACAAGATTTCATATGATCAACTAATTTCATCATTGTATTGCTAATCTTTGTAAGAAAAGAAGAAGATGCACATAAAGTACTTGATGCCTTGATATCATTAGAAGGAGAAAGGGAAGGTCATTATTGACCAAATTTGTCATTTGAAATTCTTTTTAAATTGTGCCCAATGGTGCCATTGAAGCATACTTATAATGATAATAATAATCAAATTGTTAAACATTTTAAAGTTAGTGGTATTAATCTAGATACCCAATTGTATTAATGATTAGCCAAATGGGTCAATTTGGAAACCTTAATTGTCTTGATGATTAGACTATGAAGTATAGACATGGTAAGAAATGCAACAACCCAAATGCACTCTCAACACAAAAATAGTCATTGAATATCACATCAAGAAACCAACAACAAGAGCAAGTTGATGAATTTATGTCTCATCCTTAAACATATAAACTTTCTTGTTTTGATTAGACAAGGTTGTTTTCCAAAGTCTGTGAACCTTCTTTGTTCATATAAACCAGCTAGACTATTGGCTGTTTCAACATTTTGTTCAAATCATTTCTTCATATGGGCAAGCCACTATTGTGACTCAACCTAAACTCTTGGTCTCATTTTTAAGTATTTAAGGTAACCCATGTTGTTATCGTTAAAATGTATACATATGCACGTGTTCCATTGAATGTATGTTTCTCTTAAAAAGGTATTCGAAATTTAAAGTTAACAATAAAGGTGAAGATAAATATTGATTGAATTATTAGGTTATAATAAATTATATGTAAAATTTATTTAATTTTTCTAACTCTTATATTAATTATTTTAAATTTTATATTTTTTAAATTATTTATGATATATTTTAAATTTTATATTAAATATTTTAAGATTTATATTTTATATTTTAAATTTTACGTTTAAAGATATAAAATATATTATATTTATTTTAGCCAAATTCTTAATTAAATAATACAATGAATCAAATTTCTAGAAAAGCAATTTTTTGTTTCCACAAGTGCTTCTGCATTGTGTTTCATGTTTGTTTAATTGCTTCAGTCTATAATTTCTGCTTTCCATGTTCGATATTTTGTTGACATTTCTGTTCGAGTTCAAAAGTTGCTGCTTAAAAGCAATTTTTGTTTTCTTACAGTGTGAAAGTTCAGAGCTTATGAATGGAAAAAAATCTTTAAAGACTGCTCAAATAAGTACTTTGTTAAAAGTGCTTTAACTTAGATTGATAGCACCTTTAATTAATAAAAATATTTGGTAGTAAATAGTAATTATTTGGACATTACTGAATACTGATCGATGATTACAATGATTTGTAACCCAATTTAACAAAGAAATCTGGTAACTGGACCTCATGCAACGAACTGTTGTCTGTTGATTCCAAAATTAATTAATGAATTTCAATTTAATTATTTATAATTAATTCTAAGTTCGTTGCAAATAGACTGTCAAAGATTACAACCATATTCATTGGAGATTACATAAATAATGGAGTGATTTGGGTTCTAAAATTAATCAATCCAAAAATCTTACGAACTTAATTAATTAAAATATTACTTTAAATAATACATATCGAATGCAATTTAAGTAACTCAAAAATATATTAATCTAATTAATTAATTAATTAAATGACTAATTAACTGTAGTTGGTTGGTACTTGGAACATCTTTGTAAGTTAGGATTCAGATTAGATTCTGTACCAGAACAAACTAAACTAGTTTAGTTGTTTGTTTCAATGTTGACCCACTAATCACGTGCTTTCTTAAATAAAGATAAAAGTAAAATAGAACTTGGCTTTGGCTACTGGTTATGAATAAGAATATTGGAACATGGGTCTTGTCCAAAAATATTCTCCACTGTTAATTGGCACTTAGTAAAGATAATTATTCTAGTTAAATAAGTTTGTGTCTTCGATTAAGTTGACAAATTCTTTTAATTCCAATGCAGTATAGTGATTGGAACATAATGTTTAATCTATGTTCCTCTTAAATAATATCAAATTTGTAACACTCTTCGAATAATACAGACAATAATTATTAATTTATAAGGATGATAATTCAAATTTTTGTATTCTGTACATTACTTGTTATATTTGTATTGTATCAAATAAAAATTAACTTAAATTGATTCATTTAATAATCGTGTTAAAAAGTAAAAATTTTAACTTAAAATAATTATTAAACAATTAAATAAATTATAATTATACCAATCATTTAATTTTATATCATATTCGATTTGAATTCATCTATTGTGTTAAAAATTGTCACTCGTACTAATTTATAATTAACATGTCATGCAACAAATGACAGCATCCTAATCTCCTAAAGATATTCAGGTTAATTGCTAGAGATTTAACAATGAAATACAAGACATATATAATGAACAGCGAATGGTCACAACTTAGAACAGATACAACAACATACAGATAGAAGAGATGGAACATATTAATTATCTTAAGTTCCTATCAAGGGTTCTATCTCAATTTATATTTAGCTATTTCAGCAGTCATAGATTTACCAAGAATTGTCTGCTTAATTATGAAATATCGAATAAATAATAACAAACATCATCAAATATAGAAACTGTGTACGAAAATGATCAAATTCTGTCAAATTTCTGATTATCAAACTGAGTTTCGGTAACTAAGTAATGATCACTCGTTCTTTGAATTTCCTTTCACACCACCTCTTGGCTGCAGTCCAAATCCTTTTGCTTCTGATCTCTTCATTATCCTCAGTCTCTTGCATGATTCAATAAACATCCTGTAGTCCATAATTAACAGTAAATAAATGTTAACTTTCTACACCAAAATATATAATTAATTAAATAAATAATGATTATATATATATATATATATACACACACACACACTTGTATATAATTATAAATTTATATATTAATTAATTTAGTCATTGATTTTTTTTTATTTTTTTTAAATTTATTATTATGATTGAAATAGACAAGAAGAGAAATTAAATTAAATTAAATTAAAAGAAGTTTGTAAATAGTTTTAAAATTGAGGTGCCACAGTTGAAATTTTGATCAAGAATCTTTATATATGACTATTCGCTGTAATGATTTCTGTCTTTGACCAGAATTGGTCTTTAAGGACAATATGGTCATCTAACCGACACCATTATTAGGGCAATTGCTTGTGTCGGCAGGCTCAGGTTCAGGACCAACATCAAAGACTGTGAATCGGGTGTGATCTTTTATTAAATGACATATTTGCCACTTTCTTTTCACAAAGTCAGTCAAACAAATTTAGACTGGTAATTTTTTTTTTTTCAAAAACTATTTTGATAAAGAATTTCATAGAATCGTAAAAATTATTTTAATTTTTTTAAAATGCCACGTAAATGAACTTTGCTATGATATGATATTATGTATCTTATATTTATTAAGATAAAATTTAAAAAATAATATGAAAATTTTTTTAAAAATTAATGTAAAATTTAAAATAAATAAATAAAATATTTAAAAATAAAACATAAAAATAAAAATGATAAATATAAAATTTAAAATACATAATATTAAAAAAAAATTTAAAATACGAACACATAACTTAAAATAATTAATATGAGAACTGAAAAAATTAAATGTAAATTATATCCAATGTATTGTAATCAAACCTTATATAAATAAGAACTAAATTCTTCACTAACCCTATCGAGAAGATTTAAATCTCACGTTTTTCATTCTAGTTCAAGCGATATAATCAATTAAATTAATTAGTATTTACATAAAAAAAATTATTTTTATACTCAGAGATGTGAAAATTTATTCAATTGTATACCAAAAAAATGTGTAAATAAAACAAATTTTTATTTATTAAAGAAGTAAAAGTACAATTTTACACCTTATTTTTTATTTATATTTCTAATTTATATATTTTGGATCTCATTTTTCAGACATATGGTATATTATTATTTACAAAAATAGTAGAAATAAAACATTTTTCCCAACTCTTACAAAAATGATTTTAGAAAGCATAATACCAACCATTAGATCTTTAATTTGGTCTACAACATATGAACTTGTAATTAAATTAAGTGTAAGATTAATTCATAATTAATCAAAATTAAGTGTAATATGGTTGGAAATTAAAGACTTACTCCCAGGGAACGTCTCCAGCTAACATCCAGTCTCCTTCCTTGTCTTCGTAAATGGGAACATATTCAGAGTTGCTGTCTGCATCCTTCAAGGCCTCACCTGCATGCCATCAAATTGAATACCATCCAATAATTATTTACGTTCCTGTATATGTTTTAATTCATTATTTATGTCTTCACTAATTCTATGATGATCAAGTGCATCTATGGATAACTGTCCAATCATTGATTAATTAATTTTATTAATATAATTTTGCATGTCCAATCTCTATGCATGTATGAATCCTACTTAAAATAATTGAAAGAGAGTGCTTACATATTCCGGAACAAACGAAGAGCTTCTCGAGTGCCATGGCAAGATCGGAGTATTCTTTGTGCATGGCCAAATCGATTTTACGAAGGAACGGAGCTCCATCCATGCTGACTTTCACATACATTTTCGACGTTTCAAGGCGATCCTTGTCATTAGAACTGTTCTTTTTCCTGTAAGAACACAGCGGCGGCCACCCCACAACTGGGCTCTTTGTGGGAATTTTCCGGTCTCTATTTGTGTTATTGGATTCTTCAGAAACAATATCAGAGAAAACCCTTTTCTTTTCATTCTTATTGTTGTCCAATGAACTTATAAGAACGCCACCGCTGTCCCCCGGGAGACCCAATCTCAGCTCAGTAATCTCAAGTTCCAAACCTTCTTTCGCCATTTTTTCCGGTGAGATTTTGGGTTTCAAGTTTTTGTTTGAAGTTTGAAAAACTTTTTTGGTATATGATTCAATGTAGTTTGATAGGTATTTATAAAAGTAGTTTAAGAAATGAAAAGGATTTTACACATAAAGAAGAGAAGAGAAAACATAGCGGGAGCAATGACAGGTCAACTTAGGCAGATTGGTCGGTCACATGAGAAGCAAACGGGTGGCCTATTTGCTCCCTCTAGACACCTTTAAAGGCCGGCACTATAAGTTGGAAATGGGACAAATCGTAGGGCTGTTGTTAACTTGCTGATTTGGTGGGATTGGAAATGGGACAAATCGTAGGGGTGTTGTTAACTTGCTGATTTGGTGGGATTTGATCTTGGCCGTTTGATTTTTTGATTGGGAACAGGCCACGTGTTCTGCCTGATTGAAGGGGTTGCAATTAATTTTATAAAATAAGAAAAAGTAGTACAAGTAGCACTATGATATAGGGCAAGCATGCATGTTTTGGAAACATGCAAGTTAATATCAATCAATTATTTTTGTACCCTCCTCATGCTTCTTATGTTCATCAGAACATATGTATGTATGATTTTATAATGTCATGCACATGATCATATCATGATTTCATGGATGAATCTAACAACCCTAAATTCAAAAGTTCTCATCAAATATGATTATATTACAGGGTATGGGATATGTTGCTATATATGATGTCGATGTAATGTGTCATGCAAATAGATCATGTATGTGCCAATTGTTCTAAGCAAAACTGATATTATAGATCATGATATGCTGGTATATATGCTTGTGCTGATGGGTATATATGGAGGTCAAGAATTGTAACAAGTAACTGATATTAATTTGTGCTGATGGGTTATTCTGTTCATATATGAGTATGGTCATGCATGTAAATGGGAAAGGACCAGCTATATAGCAAACAAAGAATGGAAGAAACGGCCTTGCAATAGCAAGTTCCAGCCTAGTCAACTTTGCAATGTCTTGGGACCAGAACAGAACTCTATGACTTCAGAACCGCGTTAAGTGTTGCTGTCTAAATTACCTGTTATGAAGCGGCATCGCTACCCTAGCTGGAAAAGTACTTCTTCCAGAAGTACTTCTCATGACCGCATTGTACTCTTTCATTCTAGAAACAAGATTACCTATGCCGTAGGATTAATCGTAAGTAATACTAAGGTTCTTAAGGTAACCGAGTGTCACACAAATTCATCATTCCAAGTGATACATACAGAAACATCTATGACATTATGGCATGAAGAACGTGATGTTGCAATAAGAAATCAGTAAGAAATTGATTGAAAATAAACAGTAATTCGATGATATTGAAACAAATTTGGGATTACCTAGAAGAAGAAATTAACATGGTGATGGTGTAAGCATGTTCAGCTAGCTTTTTAATTGTATGGCCTTAAGAGGAATGAATTGATTACCACATGAAAATTAAAGTATGGCAAGGACAATTGGTGAATGTCATTTATATGTGTTTATATATATATATATATGGCATTTTTTTTTCATTATTTTCTCACTATTTAAAGGTTGGCACATGATTTGCAAAAATATTAGTGTGATATTATATTAAATAATTAATAAAATTTGAAAATATAAGCTATTAAAATAACGGTGTAAAATAAAAACACAATAATTAAAGTGTCAAGTAAATACTTGTTGTTACTTACATGTTAATGTTTACATATATATTTAACAATTAGTAAGCACTCTATTATTATGTGATCATACAAGAGGGAGAAAAAAGAATCAAAATACATGTTAAAATGAGAGAAGAGATAAAAGTTTTGATGTTGACTCCCAAATTATGCAAACAAAACAAGAATCATGAAGATCTACAAACATTAGACAACTTAATCAAGAATCTGTACTACGAAATTGATAATAATCCAACAAATAAATCCCATTTCTGTAATTGGTCCCTGAAATTAATAATCCCGTTTTAATCAATCAATCTTAAATTTATATGGCCCAATAAATTGCAACTCCATTATTAATCTGTAAATTAATAAATTAGAAACCTAACTTCTCATAATCATTGGAACAAATCTATTTTTAGCAAACGTATAATTCCTCTGAATTCTGATTACTTGTGTTTTGAGACTTACAATTATAGAAAGATCAGGTCATCCATGATTGATGTTTGGTGGATTAAAAAATAAAGTTAAAGAGAGAGAGAGAGAGAATTGTAATTTAGTACACCCACATGAAGCATGCATCCATGCATGTTCATGTGCATCTTAAAAATGATTTCAGAATCGTGCTTATTAAGTCTTGAAGATTATCTCATCGCTAGTGTTTTCATTAGTGAATAATAAGGCAATATCTTATGCAGAAGTGATCTTAAGACGGGAGGCACAAATTATTGGTGGGGTTTTCAAAATTTAGTTTATTTTTCAATTTAAAATTAGATTTATTAGGGAGTCACACTTTAAAAACTCATTTAGAATTCTAAAAGACTCAGAAAAAGTAAAGACCACTCCTAGTCTTATAATTGAAATGATCATAAACCATACTCCAGCTAAGTTATAGCACATGCTTATTCTTTTTGATTTGATATGTATTAGATTGACTATTTGTTTATCATTTTTTTTTTTTTTTTTGAGTAAATAAGAGCCGATTCCAAGTTCCAAGCTCCAATTCGAAATCTTGGAAGATGTTAACAATGTTATGGACACATGCCTAAACTAGAAGCAATGTTGACCTACTACATTTGGAAATCCTCCATTCCAGGTTGTCCTGAAATTTATGATCTATAGTAAGACTAACCATCAAGACACAAAAAATATTCCTGATCACTATCTCTATAATATAGTTTTTGCATTAGTTTATATTGACTGTATAATATGTATTTATAAGATATGGTATTTGGTGGGAGGAGGGTGAATAATATGCAAAGGCTATTAATTAAAGAAGCTGTTGTTTCTTCCCAACCGAGCATATGTTTCCCATGGTTTAGACAAGGCAAAGAGATTCATCGCAGTGTCCCACATTAGGGCACACGTGATGGATTTATCACCAACAAAACACTGAATCTTATTGTCTCGTGTATTCTTCATGATGACATCATCACCAGACGTCCAAACTCTAATTAAATCCCCGGGGTGATCTTGATGATCAGAAATCAGATCAAATGATCAATCACATTCAGGATATGAACCTCATCTTTATCATCATCATCTTCAGCCGGTGATCGAGATATGAAATGGGTGGAGAGTGTGATGACACATAGGATAGAGATACGTAGAGCATGTGTTCATGACCTACATGCATGTGAATTACACATGAAACCAAACCCATTAAGAGCAAACATTTGCATGCAATAATCTCACACGGTTTCTAATGTTTTGAATGAAAACTTGTGGTGAAGAACATTTAGAACCCTAGCTAGTGTGCTAGTTTTCTTGATTGATGAATTTGTGATGCAAAAGAGAGTCTACAACCATGTCAACTAAGTTTTGAGGACGAAAATAGAGTGTGAAACATAATTAAGTTTTGTTTCTTTTATTTGTCAACATAATTGCCGTGATGAGATCAAAGAGATAATGACATACAAGAAAAAAAGTGCTTAGGATCTATATGTATTGGTGACTGTGTTCATGAGCTTAGCTTGCTCTTATATAATTCATGCACTACAGTAATTCAATCCTTATAAATCATTCAATTCTTACCATTCAAAGTAATTGATTCACCTTTTCTCCGTATGATTTGACTTATATAATTAATGCCCTAAAGTAATTCAATGTTAAACTAAATTAACCTTTCTCCTATTTGAGTACAAGATATTGGGCTAACTTAATTCATTTCTAGCTGTCAATGGTGTTCACATTGTACTTCAACCTTGGAAATTGTATCTGCTTTTCTTCAAATGGGTCTAAATTTGTGAATTAAAATTTGTAATGTCTTTCATACTAAGGTGAAATTTAATTTTAATTTAATCTTTATTATAAGACAATTTTTAAATAGTATTTATTAATTTTTTAAATCCAACGCTTTCATCTTACAGTGACTATGGCATAAAAGTTATCATACTTAAACAGAGCTTTAGAGTCTAGTAACAAAAAAAAAAAATTAATTAATTAATAAAAAATAATAAATTTTTAATCATAAAAATTTTGTGGCCATACACATATTCTTCAAATCATGATCATGAAATGGACAAAAAAAGAAATGATGTAAAGTATAGAGAGTTTCGATGGGCCCTAGATAATTTATGAAATCCCATACAAGTATCAATTAGGGTTGTGTTTCCGTACAGTGGGCAAGAAAATATTGGCCATCTATGATGTTGATTAAGGATATTTCTTACATGTGGATATGATTTTGGTAATATGTGCCAATTAGGTCCATTGATTTACATGTTACATAAATGAATGACATGTCTAGAAAGAAATTTGTCTATTTTAAAGCTTTATTTATGTAATGCAACAATGTTCTTACTATTTTTACAAAGCAAATTGCTAATATACAGTTAATATATTTTACATTTCTCAACACAAAATTTGAAATATACAACAAATAATTTAAAGAATGATATAAAATTCAAATCAATTAACAAAAAAACTTAAAATATGAAATATAAAAATTGAAACAATTAATATAGAATTTGAAATATATAGTAAAAAAAAATTAAAATACAAATAAAAAATTTAAAATAATCAACTTAAGAGTAAAAAATTTTAAGTATAAAATACATGAAATATATTATAGACAATCTCTTTTATGCATAATAATATAGTTTGTATATTTATAATAAATAAACTTCTAATTATTATCAGAATGATTAAAATTTTATTTAATAGTAAGTTATAGGCTTCGGTATTGTTTTGATCAAAATTTAACATTATCGTAATAATTTTATCAATAAATAATATTATACAATCCAGTTGATTTTCTTAATTTTTATCCAAGTGATATTATATTATTCATTAATTGAATATTAAATTTTTGCAATTTTTTAAAACGACTAATCTGTTCTTCTATTGATGAAAGATACATTATTTGGGATACAAAAACTGAGATTCTACTTGGGAAGGGTAGTGTTACCCTTTTAGTATTTCAATGAGGATTATTGACTTATTTGTTATATGTAGATATATTATATTTTATTTGTAAAAATGAACAAATGTAAGGACCTACATAATATTATCCCAACTGTTTTAAGCCCTCAGGGCCTTGTGTGGCCCAGTTTAAAAAGCCAATCCTTTTGTTTTAAATCAAAGTTATGAGTTCCTCTATTTAACCCCAGTATTATTTCTGAGAACACCCATAAAATATAACAGATAATGATAGGCCCATAAGGCCCAAATCCAAGCCCATGAAATCCATTCCTCCATCGTCTTTTTAGTCAGGGTTAAAATCTCTGATTTAACCTAGAAGCTCGTGGTAGCCAGCCGTCTGTGTTTTCTGTCAGCTTCAACTTGTTTATTTCGGCTCTGATCTAATATTCAGGTATGAAGTCGTATGGGTTTTCATGTTTGAATTGAATCGATTACAGAAATCTATCTTTAGGCCGCGTTTGGTTGCGTCTGTATGTGAGCATTCTCTTTTTTTTCTCGCTCTGTGTCGATTTGAATCAATTTATGATTCATGGGTTCCGGTTTTTTGAAAGCAATCGGAAACTTACAAAAACGATAAAAAAGAAAAATTGCGAATTGATCGATTGTATAATTTTATTTGATTAGAAATTCGTAATTAGGTTTAAAATTTCGAATTTTGAAGTCAATATGTTAACTGATTCGGTGGTAGTTTCGGTTGTTGATGATAGGCGACGATGAATTTGATTTGTTTTTTATTTGGATTATCATATCTCGAAACTAGATAAGTTGTTTATTTCCAGTTTAAGTAGCATGGTATTTTCATTGGGGGCACTTTTTATTTTCTAATTTTGTGCACGTAGAAGTTTAGGGGGTCTCTGAGGAACCACTGACTAGGTTCTGTTTTGTTCCGGATTAAGTATGAATGTGAAAACCATTTAGGGAGAAGTAGTTTTTCATTTAATGTCTCATCCGTTGCTTTTGGATTTGTAAAAGACTTCAAATGTGTGAATCAAAATTTGAAACAAAACTATTCTGTTTGACATTTGTGATCATAGGACTTTGTGTAAATTTGCTGGAAAGGTGTCATTATTATCTTTTTCTTTATTTTTTTTTTGGGTGTGGGGGGTGTCAATAAATGGTTTTAAAGAGTACACAATCTGAGAAGTCAATATTTTGTTTTTATCTTTGTTTACCGTCTTTTTGATGGATTTTGTGTGTAAGCTCATTGTGGCACCGAAAATGTCTCATGATAGCTTTGTGGTTATTAATTTTTCAAATGTATCAAAATCATCTGTTTTTCTTGACTATGAGTTTTATCCTCTCTCTCTCTCTCTGTGTTTTGTTTTGATAATGATGGCCAGAAATAAGTTTTATCTTTATGTTTGCTAATGATACTATCTCTTTCTTATCTTTATGCTGGTTAATCTTTGTGGATGATATTTATATAGAATCACAGTGGATAATTCTTTGTTTCAATCTTCAACAGAATAGTTTTAATGGGAAAGAAAAAGTCTGAGGAGGGTGGTGCAGCCACAAAATCTAAGTCAAGCAGTAAAGAAGTTTCAAAAGATGGGAAAAAGGAGAAGCTCTCAGTCTCAGCCATGCTTGCCAGCATGGACCAGAAACCTGATAAAACTAAGAAGGGATCATCCTCTTCTTTGAGCACTGCTTCTGGTAAATCCAAGTCAAAGGCGGCATCCCAACTTCCATCTTACACTGATGGCATTGACCTCCCACCCTCAGATGAAGAGGAGGATTATGCATCAGATGAAGAGCAACAAGAGATTGATGCCAAGAAACAACTCAACAGACAAAGAAATGATGCAAGACTGCTAGACATCTCCATAACTGACAAAGAAATGAAGAAACGAGAAAAGAAAGACATGCTTGCTGCACATGCTGCACAGCAGGCAAAGATGGAGGCCCTTAAGGATGATCATGATGCTTTTACTGTTGTAATTGGTAGTCGGACTTCTGTTCTTGAGGGCCAAGAAGATGCAGATGCAAATGTCAAAGACATAACAATTGATAATTTCTCTGTGTCAGCCCGTGGAAAAGAACTCTTGAAGAACACATCAGTAAAGATATCTCATGGAAAGAGGTATGGTTTAGTTGGACCCAATGGGATGGGCAAGTCTACACTATTAAAGCTTCTTGCTTGGAGGAAGATACCAGTTCCTAAAAATATTGATGTGCTTTTGGTCGAACAAGAAGTAGTTGGAGATGATAAAACTGCTCTTCAGGCAGTTGTTTCAGCCAATGAGGAGCTGGTCAAACTACGAGAAGAGGTTGCATCTTTGCAGAATGTATCATCTGCTGATGGAGGTAAGGACAATGATGATGCTGATGTGGATGATGCAGGAGAGAAGCTTGCTGATTTATATGAGAAATTACAGATCTTGGGTTCAGATGCTGCTGAGGCTCAGGCATCAAAGATTCTTGCTGGATTGGGTTTCACCAAGGAAATGCAGGGTCGTCCTACCAAGTCATTTAGTGGTGGCTGGAGGATGAGAATATCCTTGGCAAGGGCACTCTTTGTGCAGCCAACTCTCTTGTTGCTGGATGAACCCACCAATCATCTTGACCTTAGGGCTGTTCTGTGGTTGGAGGAGTACCTGTGTCGGTGGAAGAAAACTTTGGTGGTTGTTTCACATGATCGAGATTTTCTGAACACCGTCTGCACTGAGATTATTCATCTCCATGATCAAAAGCTCCATTTCTACCGTGGGAATTTTGATGATTTTGAGAGTGGGTATGAGCAGCGTCGTAAAGAAATGAACAAGAAGTTTGAGATTTATGAGAAGCAAGTGAAGGCTGCCAAGAGGTCAGGGAACCGGGTGCAGCAGGAGAAGGTAAAAGATCGCGCCAAGTCTGTCGCAGCCAAGGAAGCATCAAAGAACAAAGCAAAGGGAAAGATTGATGAGGATGAGCCTCTGCCAGAGGCCCCAAAGAAGTGGCGAGATTACAGTGTGGAATTCCACTTCCCTGAACCTACTGAGCTGACGCCACCATTGTTGCAGCTAATAGAAGTAAGCTTCAGTTATCCAAACCGTGAAGATTTCAGGCTGTCTAATGTTGATGTGGGTATTGATATGGGGACTCGTGTTGCTATTGTTGGACCCAATGGGGCTGGAAAATCTACTCTGCTAAATCTTCTTGCTGGTGATTTAGTTCCAACAGAGGGTGAAGTGCGAAGGAGCCAGAAATTGAGGATTGGAAGATATTCCCAACATTTTGTGGACTTATTGATCATGGATGAAACGCCAGTTCAGTATCTTCTTCGACTCCACCCTGATCAAGAGGGACTTAGTAAACAGGAGGCTGTCCGTGCCAAACTTGGGAAATTTGGACTCCCCAGCCATAATCATCTCACTCCAATTCTAAGATTATCTGGAGGACAGAAAGCTCGGGTTGTCTTCACTTCAATCTCCATGTCAAGGCCTCACATATTACTATTGGATGAGCCTACAAATCATTTGGACATGCAGAGTATTGATGCTCTGGCTGATGCACTAGATGAGTTCACCGGTGGAGTTGTATTGGTCAGTCATGATTCCAGACTCATATCACGCGTATGTGAGAATGAAGAAAAAAGTGAAATTTGGGTTGTAGAAGATGGAACTGTGACGCCATTCCCGGGAACCTTTGAAGATTACAAGGAAGAGCTACAAAGAGAGATTAGAGCAGAGGTTGACGAGTGAGGTGACATTCAAGGCATAGATATTGTTGTCTCCACTCCCATCCCATGCTCTACAATTTTGCATGTCCTCTTGTCATTGTGTTCAGTTATATCATTCACCGAGACAAATCTTCTTTTTTATAGAAATGAGCGGCATCAAATATGTTGAGGATATGTTGGAAAAACAAACCTTATCAGTTCATTTACTTTGCCCCTCGCTGTATACAAGTACTTATACATTATTAAATTATGGTTCATCATGTTGCTGTGAAAATTCTTTACGAGGATGTCGAACATTATGTAGTAAATGTTTTGTCTTTCTATGCTTAGCTTGCTTCATATATTTGCAGCATTCGATTCAGATAATGTTTTCACATGAGAGTTTCAAATATGCTGATGCTTGGTTTCTTTGGTTAATTCAACTTGTATGGCTTCTTGGAATAATGACAATGGCTT
>CP135551.1:1740925-1781771 GCA_032402905.1 Khaya senegalensis | reverse complement strand
AAAATATAAAAATAACTTTTAAAAATATTTTTTTAATTTTTAAAATTTTAGAAAAAATATATATTAATTTTTAAAATTTCATAGAAGGTATATGAAAAATATTATTAATATTTAAAATTATATATAAATGTATTTTAATTTTTTTACTCTTTTAATTATTATTAAAAAAATATTAATATTATAATACTTTATATTTAAGTGTTATTTTGTTAAAATTTAGAGAGAAATTTAAAATTATTTCTATTTTTAAATTGATTTAAACAATTATTTCTTGTCATATTTTAATTTTTAATGATTAAGATAAACGATCCAACTCAACGAAATCTTAGTCGTGTGATTAAATATTCAGAAGGACCCCACAACAGTTTTCACAATCGGAGGGTTCAGAAGGAAACCTCTTACCTCACTGCCAAAAGTCACTCCCTGCGTTGGTTCGTCGTCTTCTCTTAGTTGTGCATTAACAATGGTGCGCAACTACAACAAAAGCCGATGCGATATTTTCTCCAGAAAATGAAAGAACCCAACGGAAAAGAACAGAAAGTGAGCTTTTTCTACCCTTCTTTGCCACTCTCTTCTCTTATCTCTCCCTTTGTTTAAATTTGGTAAACCGTTTATTCCTCAACTATATAATTTTTTATATTATTTTCTCATCTGGGTCTGTTTGTTTTGCCATTTTTGTTGTTAATTTAGCTTGATTTGTGGAACTACGAGTGGTTTTTTAGTTGATTTGATTTGATTGGATTAGGATACAAAGGCATGATTTGAAGTTTCGATTTTAGTCAAAGTTATAATTTAACGTTTTTACTTTTGGGGTAATTTGTAGTCTCGTGATCGTTTTAATATTGATTTCTGGGTTTTTATGAGCTTGTGCTATGTGCATGATGCAGTGATTTTTTATTTGTGTAGTATTATATGATTTGCTTGTCTGTGAATTAGCTTTGTGTTATGTTTGTTGAGTGCTGTACTAGTTTGGTTATCAAGATTTAGCTGTATTGATCAATTTAGAAATAACCCATTTTCCAAATTTCACAGATCAGTTAATTTGTGAGAAAATGTAGCTTACTTTATCATGAATTTGGTAGTCATGTTCTGGTAAATTCTGCTTCTTTTTCAACTGATTGCCTTGATATTTGTTAATGTAGACAGCACTTCTTTACTTTCTGTAATGAGCCTGACTGTCTTGTTAGCAATGGCTGCTCTTTTGATAAGATGCTATAGCTTATATTCATTATTGTGCAATATTGTCATGGTTTGAGTTAATACATGTAGCTGGAGTATATTGATAAAATGTTCAGTGAGAAATTAATTCTGGTCCTGGTTTCATGGCAGCTTCTACATGATCTATACAGAAAACATTGAATCTTTCAAAGTTCTGAGTGCCAGGTGTTGAATGGTCGTAGGTGCAGATTGTTGAGCATATCAGACTTGTCTTTGTTCTTTCACGGAGGGTATTTTGGGCAAAAAGTGGTATTAGTTGGAAAGTTCTTTACCGCCAACTTATGCATTCGCACCTTCCAATTTGGTTGGAAGACTTAAATGGATGTTCCCGTGCCGGGACCAATTAGAGACCAAACTGACCAATACCCTTTGCTGATGGAACCGATGCATCGACGGAATGAGCATGAGCACACAATTGACATAACAACAAATAATGATGCTTCATCAAGTTCACCTAATGATGGACAGCCTCATGGAACAGACTTACCTCAGCGTGAAGATAGATCATCGAGTAGTACAGGAGCCCCTTCTTACCAAATGGTCCAAACTTCTTCATCTTCCTCGAATAGATTAAATTCTAGAAATTCATCTTTTATGAGGAGAGCTGATGGGTATGGACGTCGTCGAAGAAGCCCATTGAATTCAGGGCTATGGATTTCTGTTGAGTTAGTTGTTACTGTGAGTCAAATAATAGCATCCATAGTTGTATTATCATTGTCTAGAAATGAAAATCCTCAAGCTCCATTGTTTGCATGGGTTGTGGGTTATGCATCCGGTTGTGTTGCAACACTTCCCATTCTTTATTGGCGTTTTCGTAACCGCCACCGCGGATTCGACCAGGATTCCACACAATCACATCAAGACTCTTCCCAACCAAACCCTGCTGGAACCTCTGCATCCTATACAGTTATCTCGGTTACTCAAGCTTCAGACGAGGAAAATAATCGATCTACAGAAACAGAAACAGAAACAGGAAATGGTCAGAATGTAGTAAACTTCGGTACACGGTATGTTTTGGTTAAATCTGTGTATTTGATTTTCAAATTGCTGGGCATTTTGTCTTGAGTAAATTGATCTTGCAGTATAAATTCCCATTTCTTAGCATTTTCCAGTCTACATTCTGAAATTTCTTTTCTGATAGATTTCCTTCTTAAGAATGGCGAGAATAAATGCATTCTGATTAAGTTGGTTTGTAGCAATAGTTTGAAAGTTTGTAGTATTTTATGATGTGAGTAAAGATGATGGATTCATAAATTTGACACCTTGAGCAGGATTTTTCGCCTGCATTTTAATCTTATCAAATGAATCTATTAAAGTAGCCAAGATCCCAAATTTTTTAGATTCTGTTATGATAATCTTATCAATGAATCTATTAAATGCTTTATTAACTTTTTCTTTCTCCTCTACCATAAGTACCAGCAGCTGAAGCTTTGTCACGCACATGTAAAATGTAGTGGTGTTAATGCTTATGGTATCAGCATAGAGGTGGTGCAATTCATGGTGGATAACAATATTGATATGTGGTGGTTAGTGTTAGTGGCCGTAGCATGTCTATTTTTTGGGCAAGCTGTGACTTTTATAGCCGTGTAGACTGAACTTAGAAAATTGATGATTCTTTTGGTGCATTTCAACATTTTACGGGGAATGAGATAGTCCTATTTATGTTCTCATCTTTCTATCAAACTGTCCAATCTATTAAAAGATGAGAGAAGTCAGATGTGGTGATTCTTAATAACAGTATTCTCTCCCTCACATTAAGAGTAACAGCTATCCAAATAATATCATGAATGTGATATAAAAGCATGAACCCAAAATAGTTTCTCATTCTAGTTCTCCTTCAATACAATAGTACTACTAGTCAATCAAAAAAGCAACTGACCATTTTATCTGTTCATAATAATGTTAGGCTTACCTTCAATCCTTGAATAAGACCATCTTATTTCTTTCAATCAATTGTGGTCTAGGAGTTTATCTACTTTGCATTAGTATACCTCTTTTGTTGCCTTCACTACTTGGTTCATTGTCACCTGCTGGCACTCCCGCAATTTAAAAAAATGTGGTGATAGGTTAAGATGGTGGAATTTGAACTTCAAAAATTTAGTCAGTTGGAAGTGAGAATTCACTGGACTCTTAATTTTGTGGGACTGCCTAGACACTACAAAGAGATAAAGGAAGTATATCAAAGATGCAGACCCTCTTATTTTGATATCAAACCCATTTATTTGATTTGCTTAAAGTTTCAAGTTATGCATAGTGTTTATAACCAGATCTCTCCTCTTTGGTACATGGCAAATGATGCTGCTCAAAAACCCCCATCATTGGAAGATTAGATGGTAGGCTCAATAAATTGGAAAGCGTATCTTATCTACTAACTTGAACAGCTATGGTAGGAAAATCTCTTATTAAGTAACTAACTACTTCTTTTAACCATTACGTGTGCATTTATTGTGGTTAAAGCTCCTTATTCCCTAAACAAATACAATAAAATCAGCATATTTAGTTTAACAAGAATATTGGAATTTGTGTTGTATTCTAGTATAATTTACCGCAAATTCCCATATGTTAATTAAGAAAGTTGATGGTTTCTCTAAGTGAAGATGTGTTGTGATTTTCAGACTGAATGGATTGGTGGACCATTTCAAGATGGCTTTAGATTGCTTCTTTGCGGTATGGTTTGTTGTTGGCAACGTGTGGATATTTGGAGGTCATTCGAGTCCCTCTGATGCTCCCAAATTGTACAGGTACCAGTTATTGACTTGTATTTTTTTTTTAAAAATGTTTTTACTGGGAATTCACCATGGTTGCATCTATTAACTGTTGCTTGGTGTACTTGTAGATTATGTATAGTGTTCCTTACCTTTAGCTGTATTGGATACGCCATGCCATTCATATTATGTGCAACAATATGTTGTTGCTTGCCTTGCATAATTTCTGTCCTGGGCATCCGGGAAGATTTTTCTCAAACCAGAGGAGCTACCGTGGAATCCATTAATGCTCTACCAACCTACAAGTTCAAGTCAAAGAAAAGTGCAAACCCCAATGATCAGGACAACTCAGGGGCAAGTGAAGGCGGGATCTTGGCTATGGGGACCGAAAGAGAGCGTATGATGTCAGGAGAAGATGCAGTAAGTCTTATAGCAGATTCTGTTGCTGCTGCTGCTGCTGCTTTATGATTTGTTATAATTGATGAACCAGTTAATTGATTTTGGACTTGGAGCAGGTGCCATAATTAAACTGAGACAAACCTTAGCATAAAAAGCTTGTCACATAGTCATAGAACTAATAAGTCAGATGCATTTTGCTGAGTCTGCCTCTTTCAAATTTAGTCACTGAACTAGCATATCGGTTTGTCAACCTGGCATAAACTGTCTTTTGGAAGGGATTACAATCTGGAACAACCGTGATATTTAGAGTTCTTTCACTTGCATTATTAAGCAGCTCCCAAAAGTACACCTTCTATTTGAATTAAAATATTAAGACTCTAGAGAAATGGAAATGTATAGTGATGAGTCAAGAAATTAAATTCTTGCATAACATGCTTCACTATTCAATTTGATCTTTAATGCAGCGCCTGTGTTTTCTCTCTCCTCTATTGATGCAGGTTTGTTGTATTTGTCTGGCAAAGTATGCAGACGAAGATGAGCTTAGGGAGCTGTCATGCCTCCACGTCTTCCACGTGGAGTGCGTGGATAAATGGTTAAAAATCAATGCATCGTGTCCTCTTTGTAAAAGTGAGGTTGGAGAGAGTAGTAACGCATTATCTTCACCATTTGCCGGGGACGCAACCCATCCCTGAGTTTAGATAATGTATGAGATTGAGACATGAACCGAAGGCAGTGTACAAGGGAACAGCTGCCAGCCAAGCAGTGTTTTAGCTCTTTAGTTGTCAGCCTCCACTGGTGTTGTAGCTTCCAAGTTCTCGTTGCTATATCTATGTAAAGTCGTTGGTGCTTCCATTTTGTTTTGCAGAGATTAGTCTAGCACAAGCTGGCCCCTGATATTCAAAGTTGATGTGCTAACTTAATGCTGTCTATGATTTGAACTGCTAGAATGCAATAAAGTTCAATCATTTTGTGTTCTCACAACCATTTTGCCTCTTCTCATCACGTTGAGGTGCTGTTGGTAGTTGGTAAATGTTTGCAGTAAAAAAGTGTTATCAAGCAGCAATTACAACAACAATAATAATGAAAATGGCCAAAATATAGTTTTGAATTGCATCATTTCAAATGATGAAGTATTTTGCTTTGCTCTTCTTGTTTCCATTATCTATTCCTTGAAACACTTTCCTGAATCCCAACAATAAAGATTTAAGGAAACATTTTTCTATTATGCAACTATCAGAAAATAGCACTGACACCGCAGAAGAGGGAAAAATAATGTGAGGTTTTGAACTTTATTGAAGAATGGATAACTTCAGGGCACTGGCTGAACTAAAGAACATAGCACTCCAACAGTATGCGCAGATAAATATTACAATGAAAGAACAAACAGAACAAGTTTCCAAATCTCAGTACAAGCGTTAGCAACACCAAAACTCATTAATGTGGCAAATATATATCAGCTAACATGAATTCTGCAGCAAAATTTTTCACAAATGTACTGTTTATACATGATAAATAATGTCAATAAAATGGGCAGAGTACAACATGCTCGGGAACCAGATCTATCAGGATTGTTCTACACTGACCGGGTGACAGTAAGAAAAAGGAGAAGAAAAATGATATAAATAATTCTATAATGCTCCCCGCAACCTAAAAGACAACAAACTCTAAGTATTGGTGCAAAAACATGGAGCAAACCTTCACTAGGATCTCACCAAATAATGGGTTAATAAAGAGATCAACCCTAAAACACAATGGAAGTAAATTATACACATTTGCAAAGGAATGCATTTCACTATTGGGCAAGGTAGAACGAGTGAAAAAGGTAAATTTGGTCCAAGTCCAACAGTTGACAGGATCCCAGTGACTCAGACAAGACCTCAGAATGATCCTTCATCATGAGCTGCAAACTACTCTCACCTGGGTGTAATAACTTTCTGTTGCAGCTTAATTAAGTAACCAAGAACTCAAACATTGCTGAAATTGCAGGTAGGTCAGATGATGCACAAATTCAGCATCAAGTTGAAATGGTGAGGTCCTTAAATGCCTCTAATTTTCCATTAGACGCAATCGCATCTGCCCTAACTCCAGGATGGTTTGCACCACCATTCTCGGGATTTGTTAATATTTGATTGAACATAGAGCTGTGCTTGCCACTGTGATTGCCTTCGAAGTAGGTTGAATAAGGGAAATACTCAGCACAACGAACTTTCCATCCTGCAACAGGAAAAAGTTTTTGAGTACTGGAGATTTACTTGGTAACAATAGAGAACTGAAGTATCACTGCAATGTTGTCAAACTAGCTGGACTCCTTTCCATTACTATTTCTATTTCTGGTAAATTAGCTGGAATACTATTTCTATTTCTAATAATAATGTACTGCACCAAGTTTGAACTAGTTCAGTAGCTTCTTAAAAGTGAGAACACTGTCCAATTGAATGTGGATTTGCAGATCAATGACTACAGAGAGTCAAATGCATATACAAGGAAACTAAGTTTGCTCCTGTTATTGATGAGTCAGCAGCATGCATTACATGCCAATATTTTTAATACTATGAATCTATCATGCATACTTAGAGGAGATGCATAATATATTCTAAGAATCAGCCTTTCTTGGGTGTTAATTTCATTGTCATTGGAAATCTTAAATATTTATAATAAGCAGAGATCATTTAAAAATAACAATCACAAATTACGAAAAACAGGGACAAAGACCTAGAAACAACATCTCATAGTTAATAGAAAACTGAAAATAATACAATGAGTGTCAATAAAAAGGTGGAGACACAGCTCAAGTAATAGAATGAAAACAAAGAGAATTATTTTCTTATTTCTTACATAGCATAAACAATGAACAGGCACTAACATATCTTATACTTACTCAAGGCGGCATCTTGGTCACCAATAACTGTTTTGAGGAGTTTGTGGACTGCAATAGAGTCTTTGAGTTTCCATTCCGGAACAGGTCCAAGAGCTACTTTTCTGATAAAATAAAACACAAGAGGGTTCAAAAATCTATCCTGATGAAGACATACAAGAAAACAAACCGTGCAAAGAAAATATGGGAAAGAGAGAAGGCTGAACAGTATATAATAAAAAGCATTACATTAGCACCAAATTATTGGTTGAATCTTCAATCAATTTAATAGCTTCAGATTTCTTGTTAGGTTCAAGAACATATAGCATTTCTGCAGCTGCAGCTCTATGCATTAATGAATCTGCAAGAAGCAAAAACAATGCCACCATGAAAATGCTATGCAAGAGTGGTGTATGTGATATGTTGTGAATGCTACACAAGGTGGATTCTAACCTTCATGCTTATGAAGGAAAAAGTTGTTTGCCTCAATTAGAGAATTCTCCTGCAATTGACTGAATAAAAAAAAAATGGAGAATATTACAATGTATAAGACATAACAGTTTCATCCATCCGCCATCCCCCCAAATTCAGAACAAAAGGAAGTCCCTCCAGCCAGAAAAAAGTAAGAAAGAAAATTCAAGAGAACCTGATTGCTGGGCGCTCTGCTTCTAAGACACTCCAAATGAGTTTCTCGGTATCAGTCACAGGAGCAGTCATTGAGTCCACTTTATGGAAAAATCTAATCTGCATAGATGAAGTCTAAATCAAGACATGTAAAATATGCAATCTTTGGTCCACTGATGCTAGTAAATGAAGCATTAAAGTGGTGAAATAAATCCATATCTAGAGCCACGTACTCTTTACCAAAGTGTAAGTTGGTTGACTTATCCCATAACTATTTATTACATACAAACAGATACAAGCAACAAGTTGTCAACTTATTCAGAACAGATACAACATACCAAGCAGCGATGCGATTCAGGGTTCTCAGCATCCAACCTTAGCAATTGTTTTACAGCCTACAGTGAAAGGCAAGTATGAGCAAGACAAACATTAGCATAACATAGCAGAATAATGAATGTGCAAGCATGTAGAAGTACAATTAAGCTAAAAGGCATGTGACTGGTAGTTACCAATTCAAATGGCAACCTCATCAAATAATTCATAACAAACAAAAAGGATAAGGTTTCATTCAATATCAATCGCAACTTTCTAAAGAGGGGAAAGAGGGTTTGAGAGGACTGTGTATCTGTGGGCAGGGTTGAGGAAGAACTGCAACCACTTCCTAGTACTTAACTTGTTTACAAATTAATTTTGCAATAAATTTACCACACAGAATCAATAAACATAATGGCAAAGCCCCTTATCCCTAAAGAAGATGCTAAAAAAGTTGAATAGTCAGTCAATCAAACTTTATTTATTATTCTTATTGCATGAACAAAAAAGGGTATCCAATTAATATAAGGAAGAAAATGAAATTAACTCTTCTAATCATAGGTAAAATAACATGTGCAGACCATGAAAATACCTGAAAGGCAAGCAGAATCTTCTGCTTTCTTATATTAACTTCAAAAGAAAGCAAGTGTGTTTCTAGAGAATCCGGTGAGTTCTTCTGAAGCAATTTCAAGTATTTTGTAGCTTCTAACAATGGATCCTCAGCCTAAACAAATATGTATTCACAAGAGGTAGCTGTTATATATAAGAAATTCAGGATATACCCTCAGAGGAGTGTTAATATATCTCTTTGGAGGTCAATAATGCAAACTAGCAAGTAATAACAACCACCTGCAATAACTTTTCCCCGTGTGGATCTGGATCAACCAGTTTGACATGTCGTTTGCCAGACTTGGACACACCACTAGCACTTGATTCTTCATTTTTCCCCTCTGCCTCCTAAAAAGTGAAAAGCATTTACTTACTATTGGACATTACAGTAGCCAGAAACAAAGAGTTCCCACAAGAAATAAAGAACTACTTACTTTTTTGGCTCGGGCTTCTGCCTTTCTCTGTTTTTGCTTCAGTTTCTTTTTCTGAGAAGGAGGCAAGTTTGCCTTAGCATCATCTTCTTCCGTGGTTGACGTCGGAGGAGAATCAAACAATTTTATATAGCATCTACACTTCAAAATGCAACCAACATAAATATGAATGCAGGAATCAGATAACTTCAGACAGTAAATAGCAACCAAAAGATGATGTTGGCAACAAGACACTAACTAACATTGTGAACACAACAAATGAATGAAGTGATGCAAACTCAAAGCAAATTGATTTTTGCCCTATCATCAGATTATCAAACGTAGAATTCAATCCTAGTCTTCAAGATCAGTATGTAATTGACATGTTATCTCTAGGAGAACACAAATTTCATATTCTTTGCAATCAGATGTTAAGATTCAAATGTCACATGTCTAATGCAACTCAGAATGCTCTATCCCTAGCTCAAAAAATAAAAATAAAAATAAAAATAAAACACCTATCCCTACTTTTGCCTCTAACTTGTACGTGACCCAGCATGTTTACATATACATTCTAATTCTACAAATCCCTTCCTATTTGAATACTCTATTTCAATCACATTAAGATTTTAGACAACATAGAGATGATTGCTGAAAGTCTTCTTTATACAAAGGCCAAACACCACAACTCAAATGAAAAGACTGAAAGTATCATAGCACCCCATAAGGCAGAAAACTAAAAGAAGAAAAACTTAAATCCAACCTAACCTACAATAACACCAAGAACAAGAGAGGGTTATACTCCAAAACTAGAACAAGACCATACACCTGATACTGGAAGGCAAGGATAATATAGTGCATATATATCCAAAGGCTGAAGTGATAAGCATGGTAAGTCATCATATATTATAAACAAATTTTGTTTACAGTCCTAATACTTCACCTGATCGCTCCAGCAGCAGCTTTGTGAAAATAAGAATGTGAATGCAATCGATCTTGAAATTTAAGCATCTCCACATAGGCACGCAGCGTCATTTTCCTTAAGCAATAAGAATGAAAATCAAATTGATCTTCAGTGATATCTGCATAGTGCTTCTCCACGGCTAAAAATTTCTTCAGAGCACGTCCAAGGTCACCTTGGCGGAAATAGCTTTCACCAGAGGCAAGTTCATACCTTCCAAGAAAGGAATAAATTAACATAATTACTAAATTCAACGACATTATTTACTTTATCCAATAATCAATGTCAGGAAGTAAATAGAGACAGACCACATGCACTGCATGTCATGAAGATTGTTGTGTTGATCTCCATCTTTTGTGAATAATACAGCAGTTTTTTCTGCCAAAGCCACCTACAAAACAGAAGTTATTTCAAGCACAATGAACCAAGGAAAGCTAATTAATCAAATCACCAAAAATAAGCCCATGAAAAAACAACTTCCAAACCTGATCAGCCTGTAACATTCGCTTGACACATTCACTATTTACATATCGATCTGCAAGATCCATACATCTTGCTTCATCTGCCAATGCAGCAGCTGCTGCCAAATCACCCGCATGCTTCAATATGCGGCTCTGTTATAAAAGCATGCCAAAATTAAAGTGTTTCCGACGATTTCTCTACTTGGTTACAATCTTAAACTCATTGAAAGGAAATTCTGCTACATTAGTTAAATTCATACTTTTCCGAATGTGCTACAAATATGGTGCAATGACAATTATTTAACGATCTGAGATGATTTGATTTGCATCTTCTTAAGCCATTCACATGTATACAGCCACATTTTGAACATATAAACAAAGAGCAACACCATATTTAACACTATCAAGTTGCTTCCTATCAAAACAATTCCTGAGACAAACATTTTGGCAAGTCATGCAAGCAATAGAACTATTCACAAGAGGCAACTATAATTCAAAAGTAACATTTCGTGAATGAAAGAAGAGAAGAAGAAGAAAAAAAGAGAGAGATAAGAGAGACTTCAAGGCCAACACCATCAACAAATAAACAAAAGAAATTTAGAGGCATGTGGTGCAAACTGACCTTGACTGTGTACAAATCAATCACAGTTGGAGTGTGTTCTATAGCCTCGTCTATTTTCGAGACAGCAACTTCATATTGGCCACGTCTGTCATAATGCTGCAACATCACAAAATCTCAAAGTAAATTCAACCAAAACTCAGTAAAGGTGAAGATGAAAACAACCTATCAAACTAAGGCCTCAACCTGAGCCAAGAAAAACAAAATCCACAAAAGCGTCGAAGGGGGCTCTTTTTCTTCCCTGATTCAACACAAAAATGTTAGTGAGAAAAAATGAAATAACCAAACATGTGATACAACTTGAAAAGGGTTTGTCTTCCACTTCATGAATTACTCATTTCTGCCACAAACTGATTCCATTACACTCACTACAATGTCACACATGAACCCCAATCATATATTACCTCCCAGGGTATTTCCCAGTTGTCCTAATAGAATGTTCCAACTCGAGAATAAGTTGCTCCAGAATGTCTGCCTGAGAACAGTTTCCAAATTAAGAGACAAATCCTAATCAAATAATGTTTCCAGCCAAAACCATAAAGTTTGAAGTTTCTGAAAAAAATAAAATAAAATAAAAACCTAGGTAAAAAGAAAAGATGTCAAACTAACCTTGCCAAGTTGATTGTATAAAGGAGAAAGATCAGAGAATAAAGAAGGAACTCCCTAAAAGCACAAGATGATTCATCATTAGTTTATCCTGGAAAGTACAAAGATCAGGCAAAACAGCACAAAATATAATGATGGATACCTTAGTCAGAAGGGGCCTAATATAATTGAAGGCAGCGTCACGAAACTTGTCACCTTGTAGAAAATCAAGCGGTATTCTCTAAAATGGAAAAACAAAGAAAAACTCCTTTTTAAAACATGAAAAGCCTACATATCATAAAGAAACTAAGTTTGTCATGTTAATGGTGATAACGAAGACGACATGAAAAAGTGATGAATTTTACACTGACATCATGAAATGCTGAAAGCAATGAAACAAGAAAACAGTAGCAAGAAAATTTCAAGTGAAGTTAGACAGCCAATGACCTAACAGTTTTACTAACTCATGTTTTATCTTCTGACACTGAAATCGTATCAGATAAGATCATAGTACAGAATCACCACCTTTTATTGTCACCAATGATGAGTGTATATGGTAAATTGCAACTCACTGGCTTCCCTAAATTTGTGTAAACTACATTATCTTACTCTCCCTAAATTTCTAATCCCCGAGTCATTAGACAACATCTGAGCTGCAAAAAGCATTTGTTTTTCTCTTACCAGACAAAATATCCCTTTTTCTGATTCAATGTGTCTATTATGTTGCATAAGTAATAATATCCCTACTTTTAATCACCACACAGAACAAAACAAGGAATCTTGCTGGAAAAACAGCAAGCCATAAAACACATATTCACAATGAACTACCAAAAGAAAATAACTTTGGACAAACATGCACATTCTCTAACAGTAAGGTAGCAGGTCACAGGTAGCTAAAAACTTAAAATTGACGAGGCATGCTTTCAAGGAAATCCAAAAGTTTCCACAATAAATAACATAAACATAGCACTGCAAAGAAACAGGAAAAGAAGCACCAGTTGCTTTAGAAACATGAACTGAGGGGAAGCGTCACCTTTACAGCTGATGACCAAGTGTATTGCTGCCCAAGGGATTTGTATAAGGCATCTAACTGATCAATTTCATCAGAAGAATAGTTGCTGTCATCTTTATACAACCCAACACATTTTTGCAGGCCTTCATAATACCTGAAACGAAAATAACATTTGCTCACCAGTTAAAATCAAAAGTACAAGCCAATAAATTACAAACACCCATAGAGAAATACACACACTACACCAAGATCAACAAAGACGAGATAAACAAACTCCAAAGAAAATCTTTAGGCATCTAAAAAATCTTTCATCGGGGAATTTAGAAGGCATAACCATCATATAAATAATCTGTCTCTTTCTTCTGCATATACATGAATATACATAACTGTCATATAATTTGTGCATGAGAGTATGCATAGTGAATGACAGAAAGAACGAGAATTCATATGATACTTGAAGTTGATACTTCTGTCAATAACTTGCCCACTTTTTCACAAGGAATTAAGGATATGTTTTGTTGAAGTTAAATATGGAAAATAAAAGCATAAATTACCCGTAATTGTCAGGATTCATGGAAAGTAATGCCCTATACAACTTAGCAGCTTCTTCCGAGCGACCAAGCTTCACTAAAAGAGAAACCTCTTGCTCTTTATAAGCCAATTTGTCAACCTAGCATAACATTAAACAAGGTCAACATTCTGAACATTCTCATGTTCTGCACTAGAAAGTTCAAAAACATAATCATCTAAGAAGCATAACACACTCACAATTTTCAACTCTTTCTTGCGCAACTCCTCAAGAGCTCGCTCACAAAAGCTGCATTCCTCTAACAAAGCAATCTGGAGAACAATATCATACCCATATGAGCATCAAAAAACTTTTGGTACCACAGATTTGAATGCAAACAGCATCAAGTATAAAACTAATAGCTCAGGCAATCTTTCAAGTAGAAGTAAAAACAAAAACTGAAGCAACTATGTCAGAACCATCATAAGGAAAAAAATTTGCATATGTATTATTTGGACAAACACTAATGATTTGTAGGAAGTGGTACATATACATATCCAGAGAAAATCCATATAAAAAGGCCAAAATCATGCATCTATGAATGAAATTTTTGTCTGAGAAATGAAAAGAAATATGTATACAACACGAATGCTGATACCTTATACAAAAGCATTTCACCATGCTCACTTCGTTCATTATCTGGAGGATAATCATCTTCAAGTGTCCCTTCATATGCCTCCAGAATTTCAACTGCTTTTGAACCACTTAGTAAATAACAAAAGGAAGTTCTTTAGTACAAGAGTAAGCTGAGGGCCTAAAATGAAAGGCAATTTGATTAAAACAAACATGCCAAAAATAATCAAAGGGGTTTTTTGGTATCTTTGGCTAAATTTTATGCTAATGAGCAAAGTAAACGCATAAAATAAATATCTATAATTCCACCAATACATAGTGATTATCCCAACATTTCAATTATTGAAATTGTCCACAAAATTCAAAAAGTTTCAGTTCCTTCAGTTTACAAAGTTAATAACATGAAAATTGTCATGGCAATGTTTCCTATTTGGATAATGTAGTTTCTAATCCATAACAATGATTTCCAACGAGGCTCTTAAGTTGCAGTATATCAACCATAAAAATAAACAAAACCAATGCTTTTACCTCGATGTAATCAGCTTCATTACCAACTTACTATTATACGCTGAGAATCCACAATAGAGAATAAAAAGAATAGCTAAGCATAAAATGTTTCAAGGACCAGAACATACTTTGAGTTCAAATGATGCGCAACTGCAAAACCAATCCAGTTCATGCGATGATTTGGTTTCAGAGTAAGAAGCTGTTGTCTAGTCTCAACAAAACCTGTCAAATCCCGCATTTGTGCCTGCATAATGAAGATAAATGCCACGATCATACAAATGACTGAGACACACATTAAAAAATTTTATCACCAGTATTTATATGAAATTATCTTCCTTGATCTTTGTTTTACCTTCAGCCTCAAATCTACAATCTGTAAACAAAGTCTCTACAGTTGTTTAGCATATAGGTTGTTTGTAACAGTTTGTGTTAGCGTCAAGATCTTTTAGGGTTGTCATTGGATCCTATAATATCATCTCAAAGACCCTCCAATCATCAAATCTGCCAACAAACTTTGCTTGCAAAATATCTAAGGATATAAGAAGAGCTCATTCCAATGGCATCGCTCATTGATTCAAAAAAATTTACATATAAAAAGTTCTATTTCTGAAGGGAATATTTCATCAGGAATTATATCGAAATTTGTTTTAAATTTGTGACCTTGAAATGCCACAAAAATGCAAATATCATTAATATTTCTAAATGGACACAATTAATTAACAATCAAAACATGTTACCATGGAAGGAATCATAATCACTATTATTGTCAATATCTTTTAACAGAGTTATCTTAAGGTAGGCACATTTCAGGAAACAAGACCCTTGTTGCTATTCAATTGACGGATATCAGCATAACACAAGAATAAAGAAGATTCCCTTGAGACTCTTAAATGCAACACATAACTCGTACCTGCAACAGAGACAGGTCCCGTAATATTTCAATGTTATCTGGATCTATTCTCAGAGCATTGCGGTAGCATTTGATTGCTTCTCTATATTCTCTGTCAGAACGATACAAGAGACCATATACATGCCAGCAAACATGACTTTTGATGTCATTCTGCATTAAGAAAAATTACACCTAATCATTGAAGGGCAATGATTTTGGAAAGTCAACAGTCCCTAGTGTTACAATAGTCAAAGATAAAAACTCAACCTTCACTCCAAGACGGACAAGCTCGTATGCTTCAGATTTACGGTCCATGCAATTTAACGTCAAACCCTTCATCGATAGGGTTTCTGATCAGAATGTTCATAAAATTTCAGCAATATAAGGGCAAGTCAATAAGAAATATAACTAAATACTAATCTTGAATAGACACATTATGGACACCTACACTACCAATATAAATGATCAACCAAGCTGATAAGGAAACACAAAATAGAAAACAGCAAGATGACCAACATTACAACCTTTTTAGTTATTATTCATTAGCAAAACAGAATCATTAAGACCCATTAATAACAAGGGGTTATTCTCATATTCCTCATCTAATATACTTATTTTCTTGCCCCATCAAATTTTGGTCTGTTTATTTTTGTAAAAAAAAAAAAAATAATAATAAGACAAAGGTAAGTAAGTGTTATTGTATAATCTAACTTGTATTTTTTATAAAAAATAACCACCATATAGGGGTAAAGATAAATTTGGAAATTCTTACACAAAATACTAAATTTGAAACCAACTTTTACTTGTCACCTACTTGTACAGGCCAGAATCATTTGCATGCTTGACTAGCACATTTAGAAAGTCAAGTAGACAAGCCCCAATGATCTGTCGTTACACTTCAATGAAATCTATGATCAGCAACGCTTATATTATCAGAACTGCAAATAGTTTAACCCCTGAGCTCTCTAAGCTTTTTTGGTTTGTTTTATACAACATTCACTTTTTTTTTCCCCTTCAGTACACATTACAATCACATGATTATTCATACCTAGAAAGGATTTTCAAAATTCAAGTTCCAAACAACAATAACAAACACTACTACCCCATCACATCAATATCCAATTGCAAATAATTTAGGAAAAGCATGTGAATTTGATTGACAAGAAACAATGGGAGGAATATGTTCCAACAGAAGAAACTATTATATTATTCAAATTACAGAAATCTAGAATACTAGTCATATAAAGAACAAATTACCTCCATGATCAGGAAACTTTTTCAATATAGCATCGGCCGCTTTCAGCCCCTTCTTATACTGTTTTGTTTCATATGATTTCTGGAATAAAAAGAATGACCCAAATAATATAGCCTTGAAGATGAAAACAGCCATAAAGATGGTTTTATAAATTATAAAGAAAAATACTGACACCGTATTAGAACCGTTGCAAATCGGAGAATATCACAAAAGTTCAATAAAGATAAATTGTATCAATTTAAATATCACAAATAATCAATAAGGGAAAATCTATAACTTTAATGTCTAGTAATAATAAGTAAACCTAACAAGAAATCATATACAATTAAACCAGCCAAATAGTATCAAAGGATAACAGTCAAATACAGATAAAATGAAATATTCAAAAAATCACTTTTAATTCGTTTCAGTAAGATTGCACTTTGATTCATGACATTGGATTCAAGTTTTAAGGCTAAAATGTTTGAATGATATTCAGAAGGCATAAATTTTACATGTTAATGAAATTAATCAATGAGTTTAAGGCTTTTCAAATTGAGAATACTCAATTACCTTGTGGAATGATGTTATTTCACATGCACTCACTAAAAGTTGAAATGAGAGGAGGTAGCCAGTTTTTGTGTCTTTCTCCACTCTTTTTTTTTTTTTAACTACCCTGAGGCTCTAAACTTTTAAGTATTTTTATGTCTTTATCCACAGAATCTAAACTGAAACTAAATCCAAATTGATATATGCAAATTCTATGACCCAAATGTACTATAAAAGTAACCTGAACCACAGTGAAATCAGCAGCATTCAACTTAATAATCAAATCAATTTGATGAAGCTGGTCCTATATCAGTATTGATCACATATTCATCAAACGAATATGCACTATATTCAAACAAGAGCACGAAGTATAAATTGAAAGCAAGCCATCACAAAACACTATCTTTCATGCATAAACATTCCAATCTTTTCAACAGACAAAAGCACAATTAAAAAAGCCAAGCAAAGTATAAAAAACTCCACGGCTCAAAACTAACACAATCAATATTCAAACATCCAAAAAATTCAAATTTGTCTCCATAATATCAACTTAATTCACTAAGCTAAACAAGACCCAGTTGACTTAGAGCAAACTATCAATACAAAAAAATCAACTCAATTAACCAAAATCAACCGAAACAAAACAGACCCATTAATCCATTCAGTCACAAAACCCAAAAACAAGAAGCAAGCAGACGAACATAAACACTTCCCGATGCTTCACTGGGGCTTTTCCCAGAAACCAAGCAAAAGAATCAAATTACAAACAACAGTCGTACGCACGAATACACGGACACAGAGAGCACAAAAAAAAAAAAAGAGAAGACGAGCACGTACGACGATCAGTTTAAAGAGGTTGGCCTCTTTAGGAGGCAGAGAGGCTCCCATTGTACGATGGTCGAAGCTGTGAAAAAGATAAAGAGAGAGAAAGTGGTGGTGGAGGTGGAGGTAGAGGTGGAGGTGGTGGCGTTTAGCTGCTGCAACCCTACCGTGAACAATGAGTTAAAAAGAGAAGGAAAATGAATGATCCAAGTATAGACTTCCAGCCAAAGCGAGAACCCAGTTTTGTAAATACTTGCATTTCCAGGGTTATTTCCATTTTTTTTTCTTTAAATAAAATTTCAATTTTATTTATAATTTTTTATTAAAAATTATAAATATTATATTAATATAAACCAAATGCTCCTCCAATCAAACAAATTGCAAAATTTTTAATTATTAATTATTATAAATTAAAATATTATATTATTAAAATTAAGATTAGAGGGTGTGGAAGTAACCAAAAAGGAAGAATGGTTAGGGGTATTTTGGTAATTCCATTTATTCTTTTTTTAATATAGAAAAAAGTTATTATTTATTGAATTTATTACGTCATTTTTAGAAAATACGAGATGGAGGCTTTGGACTTGCGTTTGGTTGGTTTTGCATCACATCTTGCCCCTAGCTTTTCAACACGTGTTAAATATGAAAAAATAAATAAAGATGAAATGTTAAATTATTATTTATTATCAAATTATTATATTTATTTAATAGGTCTAATTATGGTATATTTACAATTCCTATATCTTAAAAATTTTATTATTTCTAACTTAAAATTAAAATAAATATCGAAATTTTAAAATTTTAAATATTTAATTTTATTTTAAGTCATTATAAATAAATATTTTAAATTAATAATAATGATACATATATGTATTATAAACAAACTCTTATTTAATATAATAATAAAACTAATAATTAAAAAATATGATACCTTATTGACGTCACGTAGTAATATTGTGACATTATATATGAAATAACAATAGCATTGTATTTATAAAGTAAAATACATAAAATCAAATACTAAAATTTAAAGTTGATATGTAATTATTTATATTATGTCTGCGGGATTGATTTTAATTTTATTTTGTAAATAATGTATAATTATATAATAAGTTTGATTTTCAGTAAAAATATGTATTATTACATCCTAAAATTTTTATTATTATTAATTTAAAATATATTTTATAAAAATTTAAAATAAAATTAACTATTTAAAATTTTATTTTTTGTTCATTATTTTAAGATTTTATAAAATATATTTTAAATTAATAATAACAAAATTTTTGATATATACAAGTGTGTATGGATGCGCATAAGTGCATGTGTACTATAATAAAAAGAATATTTTAAATAAAACGATCTTACCATATTACTAATACTGATATAATAAAATTATCTAATTAATAAAATAAAAGAAATAAATTTATTAATAATAAGTAAAAAAAATTAATAAAAAATTTTATAAATTTATTCTATCATATTAATTTAATATAAATAAATTTTTTTCATCTTATTGATTAGATAATTTTATCATATTAATATTATTAATATAATAAAATTATTCTACTTAAAACGGTTTTATGATATCACAATTGCATGACATGGGCCATTAAATGTCATATCATTAAAGCATTTGACGTTTACCAATCTTGGGGTTGGGATTGGGCTATGTAAAGACCCTAGCTTGGTTGGTAATATGATCAAAGAAAGGCCAGCCCAGCCAAATTATCCAATCACAATCCTTCAGGAATGTTTCCATACCATATATTGTGATTGAGATGAATTACAGCTCTTTCTAATGACTTGTAATTAAAGCAAAGAATCTCATTCTCTTCACAGTAGCTTAACCACCTCGGTAACGAAGTTGAAAACACGAACTTAAGTCGGGGAAGGCAAACACAAATGCTATTTGTGCTTCATCGGAGACAACAATAAGCCAAAACTTTTCAGTTGCTGCTGAAAATTTTCTTCATGGAGTAAAACCAGAAGCCAGCTCTGGAGAAATGGTTAATGGCGACTGCATGCTTGTAGCAGCAATCTATCTCTCTCATATTTGTAGAAGTTTTTTTATCTTTCCCACAAAAGCATTAGGAAGTATCTCTTAAGAGTGAAGTTCAACCAGTATCAAAGCCTCAGATTAGCTATACACTGAGATTTGGTCATATTACAAGTTCAGGAAGTCACAGTTTTATACGCAAGTTCTATTTCTTCCTCCGTCATTTCAATTGTTTCTTCACTGTCATACCCCGGTGCAGCGCTTGAAGTTATATTGTTTCTCCCTTTTTTGCCTTTCTCAGCAGTCTTTGGCTTTTTCTTCTTTGCTAGATTCTCATTGTCTAACCTGCGCAATTCCCCTTCATATATTTGTTTGCAGGCCTTAGCCTGTTTGCAGAGATCTTCTTTTGAAAGTGAAGCTGAACCCTTTTCAGTGCTCTCAAGCTTTGAAAGCTCCTTGACCACATGCGGGATACACTGCCACTGCTCAGTCACTTGAATAATATCCTGGCCATCAGACAAAATATAAAATAAATTTGCAAAAACAGCTCATCATATGTTAAATATATAGCCAGTTAAGCATATCACTTTCTAAAAGGGTAATTACAAATATGTTGTTACCTAAGAAGAGGAACATGCATTTAGCTTCAGGAAAGTTTCTAATATAAGAATCAACGTTAAATTGTATTGTTGGAAAATGTATTACAAAGTGGTTTTGATGAGTTTATCAAAACAACTTGCTGCAGGAAGATAGGCAGAGATGACCAAATTGTAAGCCAGTTGAGCACAGTGAAACTTAGCAATGTTAAAGAAGTAAACATGATCTTAGGAAAATCAGTTCTTCGGCAACAAAAATCATGGAGGATGAGTTTCAACTTTCAAGAGTCGTACACAGGCCAGCAAGAAGACTGTGTCAGCAACTCATTGTGCATCTATTGAAGAAAATATTAGGCACATCATGTCTGAAGAGCAACCTGCCTTCAGATGTCCGTTGAAATAATAATACTAGTTATTAAATCACAGTCAAAAGAAGTGATGATGTCACAAGCCGGTTGCATTTTCTTTTTATACTTGTCAATAAAAGTAACAAACAGTAATTGCAATCAATCAATTGGAAGTGCAATAGACAAAATATCCATGTCCATTGGTCGATTTCTAACTCCAATGGATAAATTACAGCGAACTTCCTGCACATTAAAAGAGCAAAACACATTTACTGAAAACTATACCTGCTTCTGTTCAAGAGAATCTATGACGTCTTGCAAACAAGTTAAAATCCCTTCAGCAGCTATTTGTCTTATTTCAGTTTGCTCTGGCTGTGACGAAGAAGAAGTAAATCAGGTTGATGGAAAAGATAGTTTAAGTCTCACACACTTTTTAAGTATACAAGATATATCATGCAGTTTAACACAGTTCAATCAACTTGGGGAAAACAATTAATGAAAAAAATCATTCTCCATATCCTAAACATTACTGCTAATCACCGAAGATTTTTAAAATGCTTTGCTAAACATCTCACCTTTTTTTTTTCCTTCTAACGGGGCTACTACTATAAGTGCATGTTGGGATCATAAAAGACAATCAAATTTGGGAAAAAGACAAGAAGATGAAGATGAAGATTTCAAATGGACTGGAAAGAATAAAGTAAACAAAACTTCACAAGAGCCGGACCAGCTCTCCTTCAAAAGTTTCAAAAGCTACTTTGTAAAAACATGTGTGTAAAATTACTAAGCAAGAGTGTACACGATTCAGAAGATCAGCAAATTGTAACAATTTCTGAGAATGGATCAATTCCTCAGAAAATAATTAAGCCAACAAATGCCAATCACCTTTTCCTCTTGACTCTCTAGCCATGCTATGGTCTTATTCAAATCCTCAGCAGCCCACTTCTTTAGTTCAGGCTGAGGAAATTTCTCTTTAGAAGGATTAAAAGCCTTACTCTGCTAAGCACAGTACATTAGAAATAGATTAAACAAAAAAAAGGTGAATAAGAGCTACTGTAAACATGTTAGTGGCATATAACCACTATGATAATTTCTCAAACTCCGGGAAAACAGCACTAAATTAGATGCTACGATGACAAAAGCAAAGAGTTAAATAGATCGATTCATACAAACACGGAATATAAAATATTACCTTGCACGACGTTGAGGATGTTGGCTTTGGTGGCGATGCTTTTTCAACCTTCTGAGCTTTTCTAGGTGGGGAATCTTCTGCAAGCACTCTTTGAATTCAGAACTAGATTGGTTATGCAGACCAAAAAGTTAAAAGAAAAATAAATGAGAAAAGAAAACATTTTTGTAGTAATTAGACTTCAGCATCCGGTATCAATCAGGAGATACAGGCACCCTGGAGCTTAAGTATACGGTTTAATAACTTTTGGTGACAGTGTATAAACATTCCTCATAAGAAAGTCAAGTAGCCATTTTCAAATACCAGTGATAATTTAAATATATAAATGAATAAATGAAATTACAAAAAAAAGTAAGGAGAGAAGCAGAAGAAAAAATGTACAAAATAATATTAAATGTATATATCATCAAGGTAATATAAACTCTTCACTCAGGATGTTATTTGCAAAGAAAGAAGGTATGGTATGTACATACCTTGGCTAATTTTATCAGAACTGTTGCTTCTCCGCCATGGTTTCCCAGCATGCATAAGGTAAGTATCAATATCAACAAGCTTCTTCTGGTTATAACATTCTAAAATCCATTCCTGAGTTAAACAAACCAGAAAAAGGTATTAAAAGAACGCTAAGAACAAAAGAAACTAATCAAACCAAAAAATGAGTCTGTTGATGGTCCATGGCTTCCTTTTTAGAATTGATTAAATAACCAACATTTTGCTTGTACCAGACTTCAAGTTTACATCCACATCCAACATAAAGTAAATAAACAGAATACAGACCTTTGAAACAATTGTACCACCATCTGCATCAACCTGCCGAAACTTTGGTGTATTTGGAAAAGCACAAACCAAGAGTGTGCAATTTGAGTTCCAGTCAGCTTGATAATCTGCTCCCATTTCAATAGCCTGCGACCTCAATGTACTTCTCTCTGGATTAACAAACCCAGACAATACAAAGACAACCCCTTCCTGCCCAAATAAATTACAATATAAGCCCTACTTCAAAAACCAGGCTTCCACAAGAAACCACACACATTCACAAACCCAATAATACCAGAAGTTTGGAAAGGTTACAGGCATGTGAACTAAAAGCAGCAGATTTTTTGCTGTATTTAGTATCTGCAGAAGGGCTACTGCCAATACATGCTTTATCATGCCCTTTAGCTTGTTTGGTTTTCCCAGCTTTTTGGTTCTCCTCATTTTCATCAGTATTTGTTGTTTGCTTCCCATGAGACTTCATCCCATTCTCACTTGAAGCCATCCATGAAGGAAGATTTCTCTTATGGGTCTTACTACTACCATTACCTGAACTTGTATTTGAATCAGACATGTCAAAACAAAGCTCAGGATTCAGTACACTTGTCCCTAAAAAGTACAACAAAGTTGGATGTTAGGCTATAAGCTGACAAACAGAGATTTCCATCCCAGATTAATATTAACATGAAAAATTTTACTCAAATGGTACTCTATGTAAACTTGTGATGCTATAAAGACAAAATTGAAAAACAACAAGTACAAACTGCATACCAACAAACATAAACATGAAGTGCCAGAACTATAAATGTAAGAGAAATTCAAAAAAGAAAGAAACAGGTATTGCTGTGTATAGGGAAGTGTGAAGAAATGAAATCTGTAAACTGAATGCCTGTATGGATATGAACCAGACTTACATGATTTTTATCATTAATGGTTTCTGGTCCAAATAGCATGAAGCTTGTTATGCAAAATCAGATTTCCTCAGGTTGAATTAGCAGAAATGAATTGGAATAAAACATTTAAATTAGATTGAACAGCAGGTAGCTTTCTTCAAAGACAAAAAAATATTATAGCTTCTGCACCTCCATTCACTTCCAATTCCAATGTTCTGATTCCATGCTGCTGAACACAGCAATTAATAACAATCAAATTGCACGGCTTCTTCAACTAAACAGGCAGAGATTCTACTGTAACAAGTTCATTGTGTACCACCATGAACTGTATTTAAAATTTCTCTCTACTCAACAACACTTTGAACAACTTTTTATGAAACAAGTGCGGAAATTTTGGGACATTCAATTTGAAAACACAGGGGAAATGTTTTTCGACAACACTTCTATTGCTTTCAGAAACAACATCTACTCTCCAAAAAAACATGAAAAGCTACTTCCTAAACCTCCACTCACCAATCCACCTCTCCATTTCCAATCCTAAATTACACAACAAACAAAAACAAATGACACTAAAAAAAAATTGCATTAGCTTGCAGATTATCAACGTATCTACACTAATAAATCACCAAATTTGGCAAACAATAATTGGAAAAAAAATAAAATCAGATGCATATTTAGCATTAACTTAATCATGCAACGAACGTAATTCATTTTACCAATAACAGTTAGAATTAAAAAAGAAAAACCTGGGTTTTAATGATCTCTTGAGACTTAGCGCGAGCGACAGATGGATTTTAGAAATGGGGTTTTGCACCAAGCTTAGCTCTCACTGCAGAACTGAACTTCGATGTTACCCGGTTTCATTGCGTAATTTGTTATGGCATAAACAATCAGTTTGATTATCTTCGTACATACGATTACTGGTTAATCAATAATCAATGATTTCTTTATTTTAATCTTTTGATAATTTGTTTGCTAAGGCTCAAAACAGTGGACGTGCCGGAGTGGTTATCGGGCATGACTAGAAATCATGTGGGCTCTGCCCGCGCAGGTTCGAATCCTGCCGTTCACGAATTTTGCAGCAAATTAATTTATAATTTTTTGTTGGGAAGGGTATCCCTAAATTTTTAATATTTCTCACATGATGACATAACTTATTTATTTATATCATATAAATCCCTAAACAATAAAAACAATTTTTTAAAAGTTTGGATACAATTAAAAAATATAAGTTGTAATCTTAGTCTTTTTAATATTCAAAAATATATGTAATATAATTCAAAATTATTTTTTAAATTAACAAATTTTTAAAATATATTTTATATAATATCAAAAAAATAAAATATAATAAGAAATATGTTTGATTAAAGCTATTTATAATCAAAATTTTAACCAATACAAATAATTTAATTGTATTGATTACTTATCAATCAATGATCATACAATAATATTATATTTTTTAATAAAAATAAAAATAAGTAAATACCAGAGTGGTGTTTTAAGAAAAAAGAAGTCATACAAGCATTTATATAAATTAGAAAAATATACTATTAATAAAAATATTTACTTACTATGCAAATAAATCTTAAAAAATCAAATATCATGCAAATCCAAGTTACATATAGTAAAAAAAAATGAATATGAAGAAAAAGATATCGATGAAAGTTTTATTTTTTATATAATACTTAAATTATAAACGTTAAAATCAAAGAATTTTAAATTTAAAAATAGATGATATAAATATTAAAAATAAAAGAGTTTAAATTTCTTTTTAAATATTATTTGAATAAATTCTTAATTACTTGTTTTATATTTTTATTCACAATTTTTTTGTAAATAAACAAAATTAAAACTTTGGGTAATAAAATATTGAAGCCCTCTTGAACGTAAAATATCAATTAGATGAATTTTAGGTAAGAGATTAGGAATGGTAGAATTTAATTGAATAAACCAAACTAATGATTTAGAAAATGCTTTGATTTAGTTTTAGTTTGAAAAAAAAAATCAAATCAATTGTTGTTAGTTTATTTTTTTAAAAAAATTTAAATTTAATTCAAATTAAATTAACTAAATCAATTTTTTTTTTTAGTTCAAACCAAACTAAATTTCATCATACTAACTTTTAATGGTTTGGTTTAATTTGATTTGCTCTTTATTATTAATTTAATTTAAATTAAATTAAAATTAATAATTTCAATTCAGTTTAAAATTGTTCAAATTGAATTCAACCGAATCATATTCACCCGTAAATAATATAAATAAAGCCATCCCAAATAATATAAATAAGCTATTGCTTAATGCTATCTCTATGGTATTGAATTTTGACCATTACAATTCACAATGTGGTAATATAATTGAATACTAAAGAATATCTAATTTCAATAAGGTTAGAGAATTATTTAGTACAAACAAAAAAACTATGTCCTCATATGTAAAAAATTTAAAACTCAGGGGTCCGAATATTATAATCCAACAAAAACGAGAGAGGAAAAAATTAAAAGAAAAAGAGCTTGCTAAGGTCATTCCCGCTCACTTGGTTTTTTCGAATCGTACTCCTTTTTTCTCACTCTCTCTGTAGATTTACTTCGAACATTTTGAATTCAATCCACGAACACCAACTATGCCAGCCCAACGCCGGAGTTCCGACCCGGAGGATCCGCTGGCGGGCTATTCTGGTCTATCGCTGTTTCCTCGAACCCTCGCGTCGGTGCCAAACGCTCCTAGGCCGTACGATAACGACGATATACACCATGCCCATAATTTCCTAAAGTCTATGGTATTTTTTTTTTTGTTGAATTGATTTTAGCTTGATCTGTGGGAGGTTTTGTTTTGCTGCTGCAAGTAATGGAATGGAGAACGTGTAATTTAAGTTTGTAGAGTTAAATGAGTTGTTTTAGTTTGGAATTCTCTTTGGTTGCTGAGAAATGAGTGTTCGGATGGTGCTATTTGCTGCTTTTACTTGCTTGGTTTCAGTTAAGTTTGATTCGATCAGGGTTTGTGACGAGAAAATTTGAGAGAGAAAACTGTGAGATGGAAAATTCGTACTTAATTGGTATCACCGTACTGTAAATTCTTCGATAATTATTTCAGATGTGTCATCTATTAGATTGTTTGATAAGTGATATTTCTACTAAATTTATGTGAATTTCAAGTATGAGTTTATGCAACTTTGTGCATAAAGCTCGTAATTCAGCATTTCTGTTTTCATTGCTTTAGGTTTTGGGGTCAAAACACATTAATTCAACCATTATTTTGATTGTGTAAGAAAATGTAATCAAGAAAATGAAATAAGACTATTTTAATGTATCCTGTGGTGTTGTCTTCTTTACGAAAATTTTATGTGCTACATAGACTGTAACTAGAAATGACTGTTGTTATTTCAGATATGAAGTCAGTGCAAATCTATTTCACTGCTTTTAGAACAAAGTGTTTATAGTTTATTTTTCCTGTCAATTTCAGCCCTTACGAAATCCGAATAAGCTTTTAGAGCAGGCGAAAGCCATTGTAGATGGGAGTTCAGGACTTTCTGTGTATGGAATACTGAGATATGCAACATCTAAGCACAAAAATGAAGTTGTTGCTACAAAAGTTATTGAAAACCCCCAAGAACGAAGACCTGCCTTAGGCCGTAAGCGGGCTCGGTTCTCTTTGAAGCCTAAATCAAGGTAAAACTAATAGTTGGAGTCGAGTTTACTTAAAAATAATTGGGACATATTTTGAGTACTGAATCTAAGTTAAACCATGTTTTGTCTGCATTTTGACAGTCAGCATACTGTGAGTTTGGAACCTAGTTTGGAAATTGATAAGCTGAAAGACCCAGAAGAATTCTTCTTGGCTTTTGAAAAGCTTGAGAGTAAGTTTCCATTGTTTCTTACATTTTGAAATTTATGTTGCCATAATTTTTGATGAGTAACCTTCCACTGCATTTTTAACAATTGTACAGATGCTAAAAAAGAATTGCAGAAACAAACAGGCGGCATTTTGGTAGACTTGAACCAGCAAAATCTAACCATGGCTACCCGGCCTCGGCGACCAGGAATTTTGGGGTATATTCAGAATGTTTAATTTACAGACTTACTCCTTTTGGTTACAGAACACACTCTTATAATATCATTCCACAGGAGGTCAGTGAAATACAAGCATCACTATTCAAATGATATTTCCTCTCAAGAAACCTTTGAAGAGAATATTCTCAGTCCACCTGATTATAATGTGCAAAAAGAAACAACCAACCCAGATGTCGTGTCGCAAGAAAGGGAACTAGCTGATGCTGAATTACAAGAAATGAAATTAGCTGGTGAGTGAATACTCTATTGAATTTCTTTTTTAAAAAAGTGGTTGATGTACTCACCTGAAACTGCTTTCACTCCATGTGTTTTCTCTTATCTTCCTTCAACATTCTTATGTAACTTGCTATTTGGCTTTTGAATGTTAAAAGTGTAATTCTGCTTTGATTTACTAATATTGTGCCTGCTTTCATCCTGAATATTTGATCCTGATGGCATGAGTAACAACAATATCTGTAGGTTCAGTAGCCAAGTCAGGAAAGAGGGTGAATGAACTTCTGGATGGATTGCTTACTAATAATGACGAGGAACTTGATGAGGATGGGGCAGTCAATCTTTTACAGGATCACTTGCAGATCAAACCAATTAATCTAGAGAAATTATGCCTCCCCGACTTACAAGATGTCCGAAGGATTGACTTGAAGGCATCGGGAGCAGACTTGCCAAATCCTAGGAATCCATTATCAAACATAACAAATTTGTTAAAAGGAATGAGCAGTAAAACACCAAAGAAGCGTAAGTTGGCTGAAAGTCCTATTCCTTGTCTTGCTTCTCCAACTCCACCGAAGAATCCACTAGGTTCAATAATATCTTTGAAGAAACGCATCTTGCAATCAAATCCATCAATTGATCCATTTTCTGCTCATAATATTGATCAATCAAGAGCAAGAAATGATTCTCCTGTTGGATGTATTGAAAAACAAATTGGCAAGGTTAATGTGGAAAAGGAGTTGAGCATTTCTAACAAGTTGAAGTCTCCGATGATAGAAGATAATGACATTGCAGATGTGAATACAAGTTTACGTGAGTTGACTATGGGAGATGTTACTTGTTCATCTGACAAACCTATGAATGATAATCTGAGTAGACTTGGTTCTGGTGTTGATGTTGACTCAAGTGGATTTCATACTGATTGGAAGAGTAGCATTAGAGGCAGTTCTATGCATAACAGGGTTATAAGTGAGTCTTTAGGTAGGCCGGATATAGATACAGATGTTCATATAAATAAACCGAGTGAATTCAATGAGAAGGTATTTTTTCTTTTGACCCTATTATGTTTTGTCATTTACTGAGTTAAGGAAGTTGAGACACTGAATGTTATTCTGTGATGTGTTGTGGCAAGATACAGATAGAAGATGTGCTGCAGGAAGCAGTTGATTCTGTACAGCCTGATCTCAGCATGGAGAACTCAACTGTGGAAAAATTGAACAGCCGTCAGCGACAGATGGGTATGATTATTCTTCTCTGCTTGAGCTTTGTGGGATATTCTTTGGGTTGTGTGTTGGGGATATGATTATTCAATAGTCAAAAACCCTCCACCCATATTATGAAGATAGGGAATTTCCTGTGGCATTGCTTTCCTTGTGTTCAATTTCTTTTTCATTTTTTCCTTTCCCCTGCCGGCAGATCAAACAAGTCATAATGTGGAAGAAAATTGCATCGCAGATGTGCTTACTAGTTTAAGTGAGGTGGCTAATGGTGATGCTACTCACTTATCTGACAAAACTGTGAATGATAATCCGAATAGACTTGGTTCTGGTGTTTATGTTGGCTCAATTCTATTTCATGCTGATGTGGAGAATAGTTCTGGAGGCAGTTGTGTGGATAACAGGGTAAGTAAGACTTTAGGTAGGCCTGATGGAGATATGGATTTTCAGACAAATGAACCAACTAAATTCAATGACAAGGTGACTTTTTCTTTCAACTTGTTTACATTTAGTAATTACTAAGTTAAGGCAGTCAAGATACTGAAGTTATTCTGTGAGGTGTTCTGACAAGGGACAGATAGACGTGCTGTGGGAAGCAGTAGAATGTGTACAGCCTGACCTCAACATGGAGAACTCAACAGCCCAAAAACCGGACAGGACTCAGAGTGTGTTGGGTATAATTAGTCTTCTCTGCTTTAGCTTTTTGAGTCAGTCGTGTGTGTTTAGCAGGTGCAATTATTCAATGGTCAAAAATATGCGTTTCAACCTCTCATTTCACCCTCCATGCTACTCTTAAGAAGATAGCTGATTCCTTTTGGCTCCTATAGATTTACTTTCTTTGTGCTTGGTTTTTTTCCCCCTCCAACAGATCAACCAAGCCGTGATGTGGTTGAAGACCATGCAATGGATGGGCCCTCCAAAACTGCAGATACTGGTCCAGAACAGTCTGATGAGGTTAATTCAAAATCACTTGTAACTCTATGCTAACTACAAGAAAAGGGTGAATACAGCACAATCTAGTATATTACTTACAATATGTTCTTCAACTTTGGTGTTTGACATCTAATATTTTAGACTTATGGTCAGGTATTAGCATTTGTACATTTTTATGCGGATTTTCCAGTATTTTTGAATCGGGGCTTTGTATCAAAGCAGTGAACATTCAACCATGGATAGATTTTTCATCAGAATTAGGATTATGTACTTTTGTTGCTTACTTCCCTTTCTTTTGGAATTTAGTTGTAATCACAGTTCCTTATCATCGTGCAGCAGGAAGTTCAGATATCGGCCAGGGAGCCATTCAATGAGCAAAGCAAAGCAAGGTTGCGCCCGCATAAAATAGGAAAACGTGAAGGAGCTTCAGGCAGGCAAAGCCTTGCAGGTGTTTACTCATGCAAAAAATTTTAAACGCGTCATCAACATTTTCTGTTCTATTTTACTAATTACATACATTTTTTCATTCTAGCTGCTGGTACATCATGGGATTTGGGTGTGAGAAGAAGCACCAGGATAAGGTCAAGACCTCTGGAGTACTGGAAAGGTGAAAGATTTTTATATGGACGTGTACATCAGAGTAAGTACTTTCACATGCAGAATTGTTTTATTTATTTAAGGAATTTATTACATAGTGACTATGTCATGGACCCAATGTGGCTACTTCTAAAAATAGATTTTAATTCTATCAAATTTGTTCCCTGAATTTAATAGATGACTCATGGTGATAATGTTTTCAGTTGTGGTTCCTGAATGTAAAATTTATGACAAATTAGATGTCTCAAAGATCACAATAATTCAAGGTTCCCACCTGAAGAACTATAAGCTGTAAGCATTATAATATTCTAATTTGAATCAACAAACTAGGATTGACCATGATTAGGCTAAAGCCGAAAAGCTTTATATTTGGTTTTAGATTTCCATGTCATACTGATACATGTTTGTAAATGTTCAAAGTACATGTATCCTGTGTCTGTGGAGTTTATTATCAATCTGCGATGGCAAATATATATAGTAGATCAAATTTTATAGATCGTGGGAACCATTTTGGTTTTAAAGAAAAAAAGCACATACATTATAATCATCTAATAGTAAACATACGTGCATGCACACACATGCATAAGACTGGCTCTTGTTTTTACAAGTAAATAGCTAAAAATTGCTATAAAGATCCCATATTGCAAGTAAATTTATTGATGTTTATAGAAGAATTATGTACAATGGCAGTTGATATGGACTTGTCCGTTGAGGTAGTACGTTTGATTGATTTGTTAGAATTAGTTAACTGAAAAATTGCTAAAAGTCTTAAAAGTTGTTTTGACATTTCAAAACACTCGTTATGTTGCTAGATGTGCTACAAAAATTTCGTCTGACATTTTTCTATAAAATCCCTTTCGTTAAAATCTGAGTAGTATGGGTGGCAAAACCATGGAGGATGATTGATCAATTGGCTTGTATATTGTTGCAGGTTTGACAACAGTGATAGGGATAAAGTACGAGTCTCCGGGGAATGCTGATGGAAAACCCGGGATCAAGGTGAAGTCTTTCGTCTCTGATGAATACAAAGATTTAGTTGATCTAGCTGCTAGGTTTTGAGATAATTGTATTTATGCAACACTTGAATGTATGTGGCGCTTTGCATTAATCCGAAGATCATTCTAGTCAACTTTGGTTGTCCGATTTGCATTTGCACTGAGTAAATGGAGATTGACAGACAGGGAAAGCTAAAACAGCTGATTTGGCTTTCCTGGTTTAAAATTCTAAAGCATCTTGTTCATCTACTGATCAAAGCTGTTGGTATATGTCATCTTATTGAGAAAGTCTTACATTACCAATTTCCTTCAACACTTTCAGAATTCTGCCATGCACGTCCCACTTTGCTATTTACTCACATTACATTTTTGCTTTTCAGATTGGTTCCTTCTTCACATTAACTGCCAACTCTTTCTTTTCTCTGTATTATCAACACTCTGGATCTCACGTAAGTTAATAAATTCTGAAAATCTGAATCTGATTACCATATTGTAACTGGCAATATAACGATGTGGTAAAGCACTAAACTAGTTGCGGCCTTCAAATATGAAATGAAAAGAATTAATTACGTTCAAAGTTTGACTTAATTAGTCAATAATTTTAAAGAATCTTAACATGTGAACATCTACATTTTCAGATAATTACAGGCAATTTCTCTCTGGTACTTTTAAAACAGAACATATATAAAAGGGGATAGAGCACTACTAAATTTAACTTCTGAACAGAGGTTGTTCTGCGTTTTGATAGTTTTAAGCGAGTTTGAAAGTGTGAATTTTATTAAATTTAATATTTATTTAAAAAATAAATAATAGCGAAGTCTATTTTTAAATTAAATTTTGATGGTTCCAATCAATTATTTTTGTTGACTGTTCCTAAAACCACTACTAGTTTTGGAAACAAACTCTAGTTCAAAATCATAACACTTTCTCTCTTCTTCATTCTCAAGAGTTGCAGCGTAAGTGTCACTTTCTTCAAGTTTGAAAAACTTTTAGAAATAAATGCAATTGTATTAAATTACAGTATAAGACGAGAAAAGGGAAGTATTGCAGGAAGAGCAGCTAGAGCTTGGGACAAGGGGAAGTCATCGAAATGAAAAATAATTTCTAATTTACTATTTGGTTTCATAATTTGTACTTTAGCACTTGGTTTTTCCTTCCATTACCAAAAAGGGAATGCATTCTTCCACAAGGGATCGAAACAATTTTCTTTCTGCATTATTTGATTCTTGTGTCCTCAGTTATGGCCGCAGCATCAAACATTGTTACAGATCAAAATGATCTTCTTGCCCTAAATGCTCATATAACTCATGATCCAACCAATCTTTTGTTCGAAAATTGGACGTCAAATACCTCTGTTTGTATCGGGATAGGCATCAGTTGCGTGTCCGTATCCATAGAGTGTTACAGCCTTGAATGTTTCTTACTTTGATCTTACAGGAACCATGCCTTCTCAACTTGGAAATCTGTCTTCACTGCAAACCCTTGTTCTTACTCGTAACCAGCTTCCTGGTTCCGTTCCCTCTTCCATATTCAGCATATATACATTGAAAATTCTTGATCTCAGTTTTAACCAGCTAGCCGGAACTTTCCCTTTGTCATCTTCAACAGGTCGTCATTACAAGTTCTTGATTTGGATTCTGGTAACGGACTATCTGGCTAAATCGCACCGAATATTTGCGATAATCTTCCTTTTCTGAAATTCATTGTTTGTCTGAAAACATCTTTCATAGCGAAATACCATCCACTCTATCAAAATGTAAGCAGCTGCATGTGTTATCTTTGTCATTCAATGAATAATTCTCGGGCACCGGTCTGAAGAAATCGGAAACTTGACCAAACTTCAGGAGATATACCTTGGCTGTAACAAACTCCAAGGTATGTTTGTATGTATGTATGTATGATCATAGAGTTTATGTAAATGTTCTTTAGAAATGACAGTTTTTCCTTGATCTGAAATCTGAATGCCAAATAGCTTACAAATATTGGCCTTTGCAAGAGAAATTCCGCCGGAGCTGGGAAATCTTGCAGAACTGGAGCTGATGTCGCTGCCAAATAATTTGTTGACAGGAACAAGAACTGAAACTTGATGAGTACGTACTTTCAAGTTACTATATATCTAAAATTCTCTTTTGTTATTTATTGTCCATTTCTAGATCAAATCTAATTATAACATAATGCACATTGACAGTCTTTGCTTGGCACTAAAAAGATTTTGCATAAGGTTTTGTAAGTGTGCTTTCATACATGTTTGCAGATGAGATACCCCATGAAATCAGTAATCTTCATAATCTGGAGGCTTTGTGGCTTTCAAGTAACAACTTAGTTGCATTGTCTCAGCTACAATTTTCAACATATCAAGACTGAAAGAACTTAACCTTTTAAATATGCAAAAGTTGATATTTACGGCTATGGGATCATGTTGATGGAAACGTTAGTTTGAATTTGTGATCACAAACAAGAAGATGAATGCAGATTTGCAGAACAGATTGTGTATTGATTCTGTATTGGTTTTTACAGCAAGCATTCATACTCTTCATACAAGAGGAAGAAGAATATATACACACAAGATTACAAGTAGTACAGAAAGCATTAAAATTAGAAAAGACAATTGAGTAAGAGTGTTAATCAAGTCTGCTGCAGTTCAATCAAGACTCTTTCAATATTGCAGTACACGCAACAGCAAGAAGTGAAGTCTGTTGTGTTGCAGTTGGCAGGAACTGAAGATGAAGACAAGAAAGCAGGCCTGGGCTTTTGGATCAGACTTGAACTTGAGATTTAGGCTTGGACTTCATCAGGAAAATGAGCCCATCAGCTTGTCTCAATTTCAACTACGTTTACAAAGAGGAAACCCACTGATGAAATGTTTGCAGGGGAAATGAGCTTAAAACAATGGGTTAGTGGATCTTTACCCACATCAATGATGGAAGTTATTGACACAGATTTACTGAGCAGAGAGGACCAACATTTTGCTGCCAGGGAGCTATGTGTGCCATGTATCTTGAGTTTGACCTTAGAGTGTACAAGCGAATCACCTAAAGAAAGGATCAACACAAAAGAAATTGCAACCAAACTCTTCAAATTCAGAGACACCTTGTTGGCAAATATTCGGATGGTAGGAACAGCAAACAGGAAGTTAAATTATTTTTTTTTTGTTTTCTGGCAATGGAATTTAATCCTTGTTTAATGCATACTCGTTTAAAATTTGCACTGGAGAGGTTGGTTCTTCTTTATATATGACTGGTAGCTTTCTATATTTCTATTTTTTTTTTCCTGCTTAAGGTTATGCTATTCGACCCGCCTTCATTTTTTCTTATTCTGTGGATGCTGGATATTGGTAGCTTGCAAATAATTATCCGGCCAAGAATTTTGAAGCAATGACGTGTGCTTGATCGCTTCATCTTCCCACTCTAATTGCTCCCACCATTTCTGGTACTTCCATAAATGACACGTAAACTTTTCTTTGCACCCTCGGTCAGAGTTCAGGGGGAGTTTTCTCGAACTTGGGCATGTGTCTACACAGGTAGCTCGCGGTGAAACAAGTTGCATGGCACGATGGCATATACCCTTTAGTTTGTGAGAGAAGCCTACCAGCTTGAAATTTTCTTCTTTTTCATGCTCAATGCCTTACTTCCTGGTGCCTTGAAGGTACCTTATTATCCTCTTTGCTGCTACATAATGAGTCCTTTGGGATCATCATAAATCTGGAGATAACACTTACAGAGGCATGATGCCAGGTCTAATGTTGGTCTAAATCAAAGAACCAACCAAGCTTCTGTAGATTTGTCCCTAAACCTTTTCTCTCCATTTACTCTATCTTGTTATTTATTTTCTATTTTTAGATCAAATCTAAGTATCCCATATGCATAATGCACATTAATAGTGTTATCTTGGCACTTAAAGATTTTGTAGAACTTTTTGTAAGTGTGCTTGCACACATATTTGCAGGGGAGACACTACATGAAATCTATAATCTTCATGGTCTAGAGTATTTTGGGCTACTCAGTAAACTTTGTTGGTGTTGTCCCAGCTACGGTGATCAACATACCAACAATGAAAGAACTTAACCTTTTAAATAATACTCTGTAGGGAAGTCTTCCATCAAGCATAGACATTGCAGTTCCAAATATTGAGAGTATTATCATGGGAGAATTCCTAGTTTCATCTTCAATGCTTCTAACCTCTCTGTTCTAGAGTTGGGACAAAACTCCTTTCAGGATTTATTACTAACAAATTTGACAATTTAAGAAAGCTTAAGCACCTTGGGTTGAGTGATAACTTCTTGACATCTTCAACTCCAGATCTAAGCTGTCTTTCTTCTTGGGCAAATTGCAAGAATTTGAAAACCAATGTCTTGAACAAGTAATCCACTAGATGGCATTCTTCCAAGTTTCGTAGGTAATCTTTCAACTTCTTTGGAAAAAGTTGACATGGGACAATTGCAGCATCCGCGGCAGAATTCCTGAAAGTTCAGCAAACTTATCACCTTGACAATCTTGAATTTTATTAGGAGGCAACAAATTGAATGGTTCAATTCCCATTGCATTGGGTAGATTACAGAAACTCCAAGGTTTGTTTCTTTTAAATAACAAATTAGAAGGATCAATCCTGAACGATCTCTGTCATTTTCCTAGACTTGTTGAGTTGAAATAAATTTTCTAGATCCATTCCTGCATGCTTTGGTAATCTCACATCTGTAGGAGAACTTTCATTAGTTCCAATGAGTTAACTTCTGTTGTACCCTAAACTTTCTGGAGCCTCAAAGACTTTTTGATCTTTAATTATCCATCAAATTCTTTGAATGGGTCTCTTCCATTAGACATTGGAAATTAGAAGGTTGGGAGATAAATAGATTTGTACAGGAATAATTTATCAGGTGTTATCCCAACTACCATTGAAGAGCTTAAAATTCTAGAAATTCTCTCCTTAGAAAATTTGAACATTTTGCTGCAAAGGAGCAATGTGTGTCAATTATCTTGAGTTTACAAACTTATGACCGATTTATTAATCATAAAATAATTAATTAAAACTGCCAACATACTTGATTAAGCAGATCAAAGATATATATATATATATATATTTTTTTTTTCTTTACCATGGTTGTTCTTCTCCTTCAAAGTAGAACTTGTCCGGCTGCTGCCACAACTATTCTTATAGGTATTACTCAAGCAGACTAGATCTCTTCGTTGTCTGCTTTTCTTTGTACAAAAATTACAGCAGTCTCCTTTCACCCTGGATTTCTCCTTTGACTTAAACAAGCAAAATTATGAACAATCAAAGAATAATCACCATTCTACCTTTCAAAGTTCCATTCTTTTTTCCTCTTTGTCAATTTGAAAAATAATTTCTAATTTCTTGTGAGCTACGCCAAACATTTGTTCAATTCAAACCCAGTTGAGAACATAAATACCAATTAAACTCCAGAAAATATTTCCACGAATCCACAAATAACCGACAAGTTTTTGGAGAAAAATTACTACAAATCTACGAATGCAACATGACTCAAATACAACAGAATAATCCAAATTGCGATCTCTAACTATGAATCAAGACTAACTAAAGCATCCGCCATCAGATATCTTAAAAAATAAATAAAGCATGCATAATGCATTATAATCAAAGAACAAGACATGTTTGAAAACAAGAACTCATGATCTAATTTTATCTTCATCATGTAAAACATTGTTTCCTTTAGCTTTACGTTCACGCTTCCTCTCATGGAATATTAGTAATTGTAAATTCATGAGTTAACTCTTGTTGTTTACACATTCTTATTTCAATAAAATAAGCTCACATGATTTCAAGAAATTGACAGACGATGGCAATAAATAATTGAATATTTTGTCCCATTTATCTGCTTTGAAGATTCTCTATAACTCTAATGGAACATAACACTCATTCAAATAATTTTTCTTTGAGTCTTTTTCTATTGTCTACTTATGCACAAGTATACCTATTTATTTGTAGCATGACAATGTCACTATTTAACAAGAAATAGTCAATTTGGATGAATATCAAATAGTACCATATTAATATAAGTAATAAAAATAAATTTTATATACAAATTTATTTATATAACTGATATGATAGTATTATATTATTAATACATGTTATATATTTTCACGAAAATGAGTAAAAATTTACACAAATAAATAAAAATAAATTATATAAAATATTATTCAAATTTTACAATATCATTTTTTATTAATGATTGTTGCTCTTTTGTAGAGTTTTACAGATCTTATGGAGTGCTATGTTAAAAGTCATAAAAATTTTAAATCGTACTCTTCTAATATCAATTAGTTTTGAAAAAAATATCATTTCATCACGATGACAAACACAATAATATTAAAATTTAAAAGAAAAATCATAATTGTGTCTATCTCCAATAACAAAATAGACCACAGTATTATATTCAATTTTTTTTTTTTGGTAGGGTTAAGAATTCAATTAGTCAATTGTCTAATTAGGTAGATTTGCTTCTTCAAATGGAGTTATGCATATTTTTCTTGCAACAGCCACAGGTGTTGTGTCTTGACATTAACTAACCTGGAATTCGATGACAAGTTTTGTACATTCCCCAGAAGGCCTAACATTTTACAATCACAAATAGTAAAACGTCGTATAAGAAGTCAATTGTTTTCTGATGTTTTCTCCATTTTCTTCTTTTTGAAGATCCTTTTTTCCATTCTTGTCAAGAAAATGTATTAAACAATTAACTTTTTCCATCTGTCATCGAGCAACTTGGCCAAAAAAACTCAGGGCTACAGAGTTTTTTTATGTGTTATTTTAGTTTCGTGTTGCAACGTGCATTGAAATTGTTAAGAACACCTTTATTGACTACAAATTTAAGGTATATCAGCATAAAGCACTCATACATGACAATCAAGATTACTAAATATTCAAAGTTTAATTTAGATTAACCCATCGTATAGTTGATTTTAATAAATTTAACGAATAGATCAAAATTCACTCCTCATCTAATTTTTTTTTTTAAATATTAATAGTTCTAACGTTAATTATATTTTTAGTTTAATACTAATTTATAAATAAAAAAATCTTAAACTATAAATAACAGTTGATTCAAATGATACAATTTTTTAAAATGGTATAAGAAATTAAGATTTGAATTCTGTTCATATTGGCCAAGAAAAGAGTTAATATATATAAAATATTTAAAAAGAAAAAAAAATATATGTTTTTTTTTTTTATTCATAAGACTATAGCAAAACATTCAGTTGTCAAGATCTGAAGATAAAAAAAAAAAAAATTAGTTATTAGATTTGATCAACATCTTAAACTTCCAGCCGCCACAGCTGCTGCAAATTGACTAATTGATTATTAAGATGTCAATTTTCCATGATTGACAAAATTTCTGAAATAGAATATTCACAATTATAGCTAGAAGAAACCTTCTAGTATTCTATACCAATGACAGTCATTTTCTTGAACATAATTTCGAATTCTTACATTGACTTGCATATTCTTTTAATTAGTCTAAGCAAAATAAACAATCGCAATCAACATGCTACACTAAATGCACTATCTTCTTCTTCTTCTTCTTGATTGGTTGATTGCTAGGAACCAAAAATAGGGGCAGGCTTAAAGTGTGAACTTTATTAAGTTCAATATTAAATCAAAAAAATAAAAATTAATATATTACTAATTTTAGACTTGAGCTATAATTTTAAATTAAATTTTAAATATTTCAACTATTTGCATGTGTTGCTGGTCCCCAAAGCCGCCTCTGAAATAATAACTTTGTATGAAATTAGGCTAAAATTTAATATAAAGTCTTTAAGAAAAAATTTGTGGGGTTTAGAAGATGAGGCACTTCTTCTTTGATTGAATTATTGAGGTTATAATATGAAGTTACTGAATTTGATGGGGTCAAATGATAACTTTTCTTTTGGAAGCTAAGACACTTTTTCTTCTTCTTGATTGATTACTAGGGTGTCATAAATTCAAAATATTAAACCTGAAGAAAATATGTCTTCTTCTTCCTCTTGATTGATTGATTGTCTGACTATTAGGGTTCATAATACGAAAGAGTGAAACAAATAATTACTCTACGTAAAATTAGAATAAAATTCTATATAATTATTTTTTTTTCAAAAAAAAAAAAAACTTGTTGGGGGTCTAGGAATTGAGGCTTCCAAGCTTCAACATGTTTTCTCCATTGATCACAGATTTTTAATCAAAGTATGGGTCGGTGGGGGTTGAAAAAAAAACCAAAGACGAGAGAAATAAAATTCCTACAAAAATAAGATTGATCAAAAATTTATTTCTTGTACATTTTTATTTTAGTATAAATTAATATATATATATAAATCAAGAGCGTTTATTTTTGTATAATTTTTTCTACTAATTTTTTAATTATTAAATTAATATATTTTTAATAATTATTATTAAATTAAACATGTATAATTAATACACATGCAAAATATCAATTATTTAAATAAAATTAATCAATAATTCATAAATAATTTAAAAAATTATGTAAAAAAAAAATAAATTAAAAACTCTTAATCTTAATTTTTATATATACACACACATATATATATATATATGTATGTATGTATATATATATTTGAAATTTATATTACTTGTTATGAAGATTCTATGATCACTCTAATGGAATAATATAATAAACGTTTAATAAAAGAAAATTATTTGGTCCCAGCCACCTCTGACGCATAGCTTAATTAATCTTCACAAAATCAATGATCCCTGTGGGCATGGCTCATGCTTACAATATTAAATAAACAAAACGACAACTAGGTGGTTACCTAATTCATGGATGTCTTCACCTTATTATCAATAATTTAGTCATTGTATTAGCTTCATAATCATAGTTCAAAACAGACTATTAAGTTTAATTTAATTTATTATTATTTTTTCAATAAAAAATAACACTAAACATACCAATTATTTCTATATATACACCTACCTAGATTCATCTACACAATTTATACACACTATTAAAGATTAATACTTTATACTCATTAATCAATAAATTTGTTAATTTTAATATAAAAAAATTAAAATTATTTATAATTTAAATTCAACTCCCATAAAATGAGTAATAAATTTAATTTAACTAATGTAACATTGATTTGATTTTTAATATATATATATATATATA
>CP135551.1:1706641-1730132 GCA_032402905.1 Khaya senegalensis | reverse complement strand
GCTGTGACTCTATGTTGAATATAATCACAAGTAACGCCAATCCAATTGCAGACAGAGGTACTTGTATTCCAATTTTTGGCCAAAAAATTGGTTGGATCATCAGTTATGTGAGCTTTCACGGCAAGAAGAGCATCTTGGTCTGTGGCAATACTACCGTTGGCTGTTGCTGCAAGAACGAGGGGCGGAATGAAACAATGGAGGAGGGAAAGTATTATAGTAAAGAAAGCAGGATTTCTCGCCATGTAAACAGAGACTGAAATGTGGGTTTGTTTGTTTACTCGTTTGATGTTGCAACGAAACACAGGTGCTAAGTACAAATATATATTGAAAAATAAAAACTGTGGCTTGGATATTATTCTTGAGGACATTCGTGCGAGTCTTCCTGCCCCTGGAGCACGTTAAAGAGATGACTTGGAGCTCCGGTCCAACCAGGGAATTAAACGTGGCGTCAGTTTTTAAGAATAACTTGATATTACTCAGTTTCAACTGCTGTCCCCAAACTTTGATTATCTTAAGTGATGTGGTATTCAATTGAGATAATAAAATCTTTGAAGTCAAGTTCTTTACACAAATAAAAGTCTTTAAGTCAAGTTCTTTACACAGCCGAAGTCGATTTCTTGTAATAAAAAAGGGAAAAAAATATAATAATAATTACATATCCGTTTTAGCAAGTATTACTAATTTTAATTAGTTAATTAAAATGAATAAATTATAAAAGAATTAAATAAAGAAGAAAAAACTAATTTTAATGTGGTTCAGAGAGAGAGAAAGTATTACGGTAAAGGAAGCAGGATTTCTCTTCATGAGAACAGAGATTGAAATGTGGGTCTGTTTATTAATATTCGTTTGATAATGCAAGGATACACAAGTGTTGCGTCCAAAATATATCTATATAAGACAAAAAGTGTTGAAAAGTAAAAAATGTGTGGCTGATCATCTGAAATCGTTGATTAATTGCCTTTCCTTTGAGTGTCTATAGGGTTAATAATAATTATATTGGAATTTTGCATTGACATTTTGCTTTACTTTCCTTCCAGGCTCACCAATCAATGGTGACATAAATGAAACTTTTCTGCCAATCAGTCCTCTTATATATGGAATTAAAGCTTCCAATTTATAGAATTTCAACGGCCACTCATTCCCCCCCTAGAAAATATGAGTCAATGGCATAGAGTAGAGCATTTTTTCCAGTACCATTTTATTCCATTGCATGCATCAACCTGATCGTTGCATTTTATTCCTTTTCATGTCCACAGAGTTATAATAATTCTATTGGCATTTTGCTATTGACTTGTTGCTTTTGCTTTCTTTCCAGACTCAGCAATCAATGGTGACTTAAGTGGATCTTTTCTACTATTTTGTCCACCTAGTATGGAATTAAAACTTCCAATTGATAGAATTTCAATGGCCACTCATTACCCCGCGGAAAATATGAGTCAAGTCAATGGTATGCGATATAGCATTTTTTTCCCAGGAAAGGGTCTTGTAAAATCAATTGAATGTATCAACCTCATCCCTCCCGCCTTCAAATTTAGAAAACCTGGAGGTGTAATTTTTCTTAACTTACAAAATTTAATTAAATAAATAACGAATTATCAATTATAAACAAGAATGAGAAGGAGTTGAAATTGAGGACTTAACGGAATGAACTTAGGTTTATCATTAAGGTTTCAAATTCAATTCAAATTGAATTTGAAACAACCAAATTATGGCCCTTAACTCCCCATTATGTTTTTGTAACTCCAAATTCAAATCAAAGGTTGTAACTGCAGCATTGAGTGGCCATTAAACCTCCATTAAGTGTGAGAATTATTTGATGGGAGGAATTCTATAAATTGGGAGGTGTTTTGCTTTGCTAAGGTCCCTAAACTCGAAATTCTTGTTAAACACCATCTTGAGAGGATTTAGAGAGCTTAGAAGGCTTTGGTAGCATCAAGAAACTTCAACAATAGCAATGGCGAGAGGTTAGTGTTCCTTAGCTTCCGCACTCGATTTCTTGAGTTTTAAAACATGCCTTAGGATTGTATGCTTACATTTGGTATCAGAGCATGTTAATAATCTCTGCTTTGCTTAGTTTGTTAAGTTTTTCTGGAGAAAACATGAAATGGTAATATGGGTTTGTTAAATTGAATTTTGATTCTCATGCAACATGATTTTGTTTGTTTTTGATGTAAATTTATGTTATAAATCATTTTAGCATTGGATTTATGACATTTTGGACGTAAAAAACATTGAAAACGACGTTAAAAATGGTTAAAAATTGGTCGGATATGTTTTCGGGTCTGTGGGTTTGAGTTCGGATCGGGTATCTCTGGGTCTGGGCTATTCGGATGACATGTTATACGGGGTTTGTTATTTTTGAAAAATAAGTGCAAGGGTTAGGTTTCGAACACCAGCCCAGGCCCAGAATAAATGCATGCATGTCCTTAATCACTAGGCCACGCCTTATTTTTGGTTATAATGGCGCATTTATTGGCCTTTAACCGTTTTAATTTCGTATTAATTGCATAAATAATTTTAAAACGCCCATAATTGAATTTATATTTTATTTTAAAATATATTTATTATTTCATAAATTCTTAATAAATTAAAATTAAATTTATTAATAATTTTATTTTATTTTATTTTTAATTTTGGATGTAATTAAATTAAATTATGCAATTTAGTCCAAAAATCTATTTTTGTTCATTATGATTTTGGTCTAAATATATGTTATATGCCATTTAGTTTTAAATTGAATTTAGGTAATTTTAAGTGCATATTATTTATGTTTATTATATGCATATTTAAATTCAATTTAAATGTTTGAATTTATGCATATTATTTATGTTATGTTATATACATAGTTTAGTTTAATTGTTTATTTTAAGCATATAATTTATGTTTTATATATGCAATTGTATAATTTGCTTGATTTATGTATTTTTGTTTTATGCATACATTATAAAATGAGAGTTAGTATGCAAATTTATTTTAAAAAAAAATGAATACATAAAATTTAAGCAAAATGGTAACATGCCATATTATTGTTAGGTATAGTAGTAGTATTTTATTTGCTTCTAATTACATGTTTGGAAAATTCTGTCTAAGGAGGTTGGGTTTTAAGTGGGACCGTTTGTGACCCCTCCAATCTTTCCTGGGAATTGACCTACTGTGATTGTTAGCTAAATGGAGTGCTCTCTATTACCTGTACAATGGACATAGAAATATTTTGGTGAAAATTTCTATAAGGCATAAATCATAATCATATATTTGAATGTCTTTGTGATCCATAAAGTTTAATAGAATAGGGAGTAGCCACAGCATCCCTAAGTTAAATTAAACTTTATATTAAGTTAGGATCACATAAAGTTTAAGATATTAATTGTAATCAATCATATTAGATGTGATAAATTTTATCCCACATGAATTTTTATTATGTTTATATGATTGATTAGGATAAAATATTATATTATTTTTCTTAATTTACCCACAGGAGTTAAGAAATTTGATATAATATAATAGTTTTATCATTAAGATATGTGAATCTATTTGAATAAAATATTAAGCCCACAGGTAGTATTTTATGTCATGTGATTCATATTTTGTACATATTTTATATTGATAAAATATGATGATTAAGTCTCAATAAAATTCATCATAAGCATGTATTTTTGCAGTATCACAACCTTCAAATATATCTGATATCAACTTAGAAGTTCTTGAACTGGTAGGAAATAACTATAAAATATGGAAAGAGAAAGTATTGTTATATTTAGGGTGGCAGGATATAGATTATGCTATTCGAAAAGACGAACCATCATCTATTACTGATGCTAGCACTCCGGCACAAATTAAGTTTTATGAACGTTGGGTGCGATCTAATCGCCTTAGTGTAATGTTCATAAAGACTAAAATTTCTGCTAGCATACGTGGTTCAGTCGCTCAGCATGATAATGTCCGTGTTTTAATGAAGGCTATTGATGAACAGTTTGAGTCTTCAGATAAAGCACTAGCCAGTACCCTTATTATGCATTTCTCTTCCATAAAACTCACCACTGTTACTGGTGTGCGAAAGCACATCATGAAAATAAGGGATATTGCGGCTCAACTGAAATCATTGGATGTGACAATGTCTGAATCTTTCCTTATGCATTATATTTTGAATTCACTTCCACAACCATATGGACCCTTCAAAATTTCTTATAACACACATAAAGATAAATGGTCAATTAATGAATTATTGACCATGTATGTTCAAGAAGAAGGGAGGTTGGTAGCGGAAATGGGAGTGAATATTCAAAGTGCACATCTAGCAATGAAAGGAAAGATTAAGAAGAAAGGGAAAGGCAAAATACCTGTCCAAGCTGAAATAAAGAAAGAATTCAAATGTTTCTTTTGTAAGAAAAAGGGACATATTAAGAAGGATTGCATTAAGTTTCAGCAATGGCTTAATAAGAAAGGTATTTCTTTTTCTCTTGTAAGTTATGAATCTAATATGACTGAAGTTTGTCATAACACATGGTGGATTGACTCTGGTTCTACAATCCACATTACGAACGTGTTGCAGGGCTTGCAAAACCTAAGGAAACCAGTGGGAGCTGAGCGTTTTATCTATTCTGGAAATAAGATACGCTCAACTGTGGAGGCTATTGGGACATGCAGTTTGGTTCTCAATAGTGGTTTTGTAATAAATTTGGAAAAGACCTTTTATATTCCTAGTATTTCTAGGAATTTAATTTCTATTTCGAGACTTGTACCCTATGGATATTCTTTCAATTTTTCAGATTCTTTTGTGAAAATTTTTTATAAATCAAATCTTGTTGGAAATGGTACATTGTCTGATGGTCTTTTTCATATTAATTTACAAAATAATGCTTGTTATAATACAATGCATACTCATACTGGTATTAAAAGAAGTGTTATGAATGAAAATTCCTCTATGTTGTGGCATCGGAGATTAGGACATATCTCCATAGAAAGAATCAAAAGGTTACTAAATGATAAAGTACTTAGTGCTTTAGACTTTACCGATTTTGAGACTTGTGTGGACTGTATAAAAGACAAACAGACCAATAAGTCAAAGAAAGGTGCCAAGAGGAGTTCAGACTTATTAGAAATCATACACACAGACATTTGTAGTCCTAGTATAGACTCATATGATCATAAGTATTTTATCACTTTTATTGATGATTATTCACGATTTATGTATCTCTACTTGTTGAATACTAAAGATGAAGCATTAGATGCTTTTAAAATATTCAAAACTGAAGTAGAGAAATAATACAGTAAGCAAATAAAGATCGTGAGGTCTGATAGAGGTGGTGAATACTATGGTAGATACACAGAAAATGGACAAACACCTGGACGATTTGCAAGATTTCTTCAAGAACATAGGATTGTTGCCCAATATACTATGCCTGGTTCTCCAGACCATAATGGTGTAGCAGAAAGAAGAAATCGAATATTGTTGGACATGGTGCGGAGTATGCTTAGCAACTCCAATCTTCCTAAATCATTGTGGACAGAAGCTCTTAAGACAGCTGTGTACATATTAAACCGAGTTCCAACTAAGGCAGTTTCTAAAACGCCATTTGAGTTATGGAAATGTTGGAAACCGAGTTTGCAACATGTACGCGTTTGGGGTTGTCCTTGTGAAATAAGAGTTTATAATCCGCAAGAGAAGAAATTAGATCCTAGGACCATTAGTGGATATTTTATTGGATATTCAGAAAGGTGTAAAGGATACAGATTTTATTATCCATCATATCACATTAAGTTTGTGGAATCAAGAAATGCTAAGTTTCTTGAGAATGACTTAATTAGTAGGAGGGATCAATTCCAGAACAAAATTTCTGAGAATGATCATTCAGAACCGTCCACTTCAAGTACTAAAGTGATTATCATCAACAATATCCCTTCAGTACAAATGGATGTTGATCCATCAATGGTTGATATTCAACTAAATGATAATCAAATTCCACAGACTAGTGATGCTTTAGTAGATCAAGTTGTTGAAGAACCAGTTGTACAACATATTCCTCAGGAAAATGTTGAAGCAACATTAAGAAGATCTACTAGAGTAAAAAGATCATCAATTTCTAGTGATTATATTGTGTATTTACAAGAGTCAGATTACAATATTGGAGCTGCAAATGATCCGAAAATGTTTTCACAAGCCATGAGTTGTGAGCAATCCGACTTATGGTATAATGCCATGAAAGATGAGATGAATTCTATGTCAACGAATGAAGTCTGGGACCTTGTTGAGTTGCCTAAAGAGTTTAAACCCATTGGATGTAAATGGATCTTTAAGACTAAAAAGGATTCATTAGGCAACATTGAGAGATACAAGGTTAGACTTGTTGCCAAAGGGTTCACTCAAAAAGAAGGAATCGATTACACAGAAACTTTTTCTCCTATGTCTAAGAAGGATTCTTTTCGTGTAATCATGGCATTAGTAGCTCATTTTGATTTAGAGTTACATCAAATGGATGTGAAAACGGCATTCCTTAATGGTGATCTGGAAGAAGAGGTTTACATGAAACAACCTGAAGGATTCTCTTCCAGTGGTGGAGAGCATTTGGTTTGTAAGCTTAAGAAATCTATATATGGATTGAAACAAGCCTCCCGACAGTGGTATTTAAAATTTCATGAAATTATTTCTTCATTTGGTTTTGAAGAAAATATCATGGATCAATGTATATACCAAAAAGTTAGTGGGAGTAAAATTTGTTTCCTTGTTCTATATGTGGATGATATACTACTTGCAACCAATGATAAAGGGTTTCTACATGAAGTGAAACAATTCCTTTCTAGAAATTTTGATATGAAAGATATGGGTGAAGCATCTTATGTCATTGGCATTAAGATACATAGAGACAGACATAGGGGTATTTTAGGTTTGTCTCAAGAAACCTATATCAATAAAGTTCTAGAAAGATTTCGGATGAAGGATTGTTCTCCAAGTGTAGCACCAATTGTTAAGGGAGATAAGTTCAATTTGAACCAATGCCCTAAAAATAATCTCGAAAAGGAACAAATGAACAACATTCCGTATGCTTCAGCTGTTGGAAGCATTATGTATGCTCAAGTCTGTACAAGACCTGACATAACTTTCGCAGTTGGAATGTTGGAAAGATATCAGAGTAACCCAGGATTGGACCACTGGAAAGCTGCAAAGAAAGTTTTGAGGTACCTTCAAGGGACCAAAGATTACATGCTTATGTATAAACGAACTGACAATTTGGAAGTAGTTGGCTACTCAGATTCAGACTTCGCTGGCTGTGATGATTCAAGAAAATCAACATCTGGATACATCTTTATGTTAGCTAGCGGAGCCATATCTTGGAGAAGTGCTAAGCAATCACTGATTGCTACTTCCACTATGGAGGCTGAGTTCGTTTCATGTTTTAAGGCTACCTCTCATGGAGTATGGTTAAAGAGTTTCATATCTGGGCTTAGACTTGTGGATTCTATTTCTAAGCCATTGAGGATATATTGTGACAATTCAGCTGCTGTATTTTGGTTAAGAATAATAAAAGTGAGAGTCGAAGTAAACACATCGACATTAAGTACTTAGCCATTAGGGAACGTGTTAAGGAAAATAAAGTGGTCATTGAGCACGTTAGCACTGAATTGATGATTGCAGATCCTTTAACAAAAGGCATGCCACCATTAAAGTTTAAGGATCATGTAGTTTATATGGGACTTAGTTCCAGTATGTAAATTTATTACTATTAATGAAACTCTGATTATTTGTTTTCTTATAAAGTGTGCACATTTATTTGAAAGAAAACAAATTTATTAGACCTAAAATAAACATAAGGTTTATTCATTAAGTTAAGGTCATTATGTTGGACCAAGAATAAACATAGGGTTTATTCATTAAAAGTACCACATTAAAGTTGCAGTAAGAAGTATCATACATCTGTAATACATGGAAGAAAAGTTATCAATTTTGATAATATATTGCCATGATTCATGTATGTTGTTTCTTGTATATGAGAATTTGAAGTTTACGGGCCAAGTGGGAGAATGAAGGTTTCAAATTCAATTCAAATTGAATTTGAAACAACCAAATTATGGCCCTTAACTCCCCATTATGTTTTTATAACTCCAAATTCAAATCAAAGGTTGTAACTGCAGCATTGAGTGGCCATTAAACCTCCATTAAGTGTGAGAATTCTTTGATGGGAGGTGTTTTGCTTTGCTAAGGTCCCTAAGCTCGAAATTCTTGTTAAACACCATCTTGAGAGGATTTAGAGAGCTTAGAAGGTTTTGGTAGCATCAAGAAACTTCAACAATAGTAATGGCGAGAGGTTAGTGTTCCTTAGCTTCCGCACTCGATTTCTTGAGTTTTAAAGCATGTCTTAGGATTGTATGCTTACATATCATCGAAACATGTAATATTATCACATATCTTTTTATTTATTTTATCCAAAGTATTTTTATTATATTTAATAAAAATCATAATAAAATAAGCATATATTTCGTACCACAGCTGAAATTGGTGAACATGGATTTTTCACCGCTAAGAATGCAACTGTCCAAGGCTTCGGAAGCAGAGCTGGGCAGTGGCTGTGGCCGTGGCTGTTTACATCTTCGTAAACAAAGGCATGAACTTCCTGCACGAAATCGGCCAAAGCATCTGGCAGAGCATTTCCTAAAGCATTCTTCATCTATGGGCGCGAGCAACTGCCGGATGGATCAACAATACCATTCCTGTTATCAGAAATTTTTCCATACCATTTCTCGCCATACTCGAACTTTGCTTCTGTGTTTCTCAGGAAAGTTTTGTTTATGAAGAATTGAAACAAGCAGTATGCTTCCATATATAGCTCAAGAAAGTGAAAGGTAAAGAGTGTTCATGCATGGTGAAGATAGCATTAATTGAGAACTTATCGGTTGGCTATAGAAGACAATCTCATTCAGATTTGCCAACACTTTTCGCAAGTAAAAGACAAGTTTCATTAATTGCACAAGGTTAAGAATGTTTGACCTCTTAGAAATAGCTCCACATGTCTCACTTTGAGTAGGTAGTGCCTCGGATATAATGGATATTGTTTAGTTGATTTCCCCTTTCGTTATAAAAGAGTAAACTTCTTGTAATTTATATTTGTACATAAATTTAGAGTATAGATTAAGAGTAATACTATCCATCCTAAATAATGATTCCAATTTGCGTCCTATGTATTGGTATGGTGTTCATTGATTGGATATAAATTTTACAATTTATAAAATGATTGGTTACTTCAATCACTGCCCAAAAGATTTTTCATGCTGTTTTCTTTTTTGTTTTTTTTTTTAAAAAAAGAAAATGAAAAGGAGTAATCAATCATTTGATTATTTATAAATTAATGAATAATATATAATTACTTAGAATACAAATAAAATAATCATTTAGGATGTTTAATAATATTTGATATTATATTGGGCATTACAGCCAAACTTGAATACCTATAAATGAATTCATTAGTTATATAATAATATCATTAGTGAGTTAATTGTGATATCATATGTGTTTTTAATGTTAAGACAAATTGCTACCTAGAATCCAGGCTTAAGTCCGGCAATGGTGTGAGCCAAAGCAAAGCTACACGACTAAATTGAAAACTACAAATGAGTAGCTACTTAGAATCAATCGGTTCTATTTCGATTTTCTTTTCCATAGTATACGAATTATCAATGATTTCTATCTTAATTTATTGATCGCGGAACCGTTTAATTTAGTAATTACTTTCAATGAAATCAACAAATAGCAACTGTTCTTGCCAGAGATTCACTGCACTCAGGTTTTGAATTCAAGCTGCAGATGAAACTGCATGGGCTCATGCTGGGGCTACCTTGGGCGAATTATATTGGAAAATTTCGAACACAAGCAAGTTCACGCCTTTCCAGCAGGAATTTGCCATACTCTTGGCGGTGTTGGGCATATTAATGGCGGCGGCCTGTCCGTAGATAGCATCACTGAAGCCAACTAGTTGATGTCAATGGAAGAATTATCAACCGAAAATCCATGGGAAAGGATCTCTTTAGAGCCGTTAGAGGAGGCGCGGAGCAAGGTTCTGAGTTTGAATAGCATGGAAAATCAAGCTTGTTCCAGTTCCGGAGAAAGCGAAGGTATTCAATGTGGGTAAGACATATGAACAAGGTGCAACGGATGCTGTTTACAAACGGCAACAAGTTGCTTCCAAACTTCCTAAAGACATTTTCACTAGCGCAATGCCTAAAGTTTGAAGGGAAGCAGGCCAGGTGAGAAGACAGTTCTCATTGTTTTCATCGGTCTCTTTCTCGGACAAACTGATAGTATTATTTCGTCAATTGGGATTACAGCCAGAGGACTGCTATGTGATGAGTTGGGTAGAACCCACTCTTTTCTGGTAGATTACCCTAATGGAACTTCAATAAATATTCAACTCAACAGGCCAACAAAGAAGAAATTATTCTTTAAAAGCAAATCTGATTATGTGTAAAATGTGATGGGGATGTAATGGAATCCGTATGGTGGAAGAATGGGAGAGATTTTGGGATCGGTGACTGCATTTCCTCATAGTGCTGGGAACCTATTCAAGATTCAGCATTTTGCATTGTAGGAAGAAGAGGGAATTAAATCTACCAATCTTTACATAAGCAAGTTGAGAGATTTTCATGCTTCACTGGATCCTTATGTCTGCAAAAACCCTAGAGAGATATTTCTCAATTGTAGAGATCTTGATATTGGCAGCGGTACAACAAAACAAGCTTTTAACGGAACATAAATCAACACGGGACTTGTTTTTACTTTAACAGAGCGTGGGAACACAAAAAGGTGTCCTGAGCTGTAATCTTATCTCACCCATTAATGATTTTAGTAAGTCAGATAGGATTTCAATTGTAAATTAAATTAATTTAATGACCTAATAATCAAACAAGGTACTCTTCCAGTACTTCTTGCAAATTGTAAAACATGCAGTAAAACTTCTCAGAAACACCATGTGAACAAGTTAATGTTAATTAAATTCACATTTACTCATATTCCATTCATGGGTATACCAGTAAATCTGTGTAAATTTTCTCAGAAACACCTTGTGAACAAGTTAATGTTGATTAAATTCACATTTACTCATATTCCATACATGGGTATGCCAGTAAATCTTTGTAAATTACATTTAAGGCAAGTATATATATGATGCTTACAGAAATCAATTCTGGCAAAAGCAAAACCATTTGAGACATGAGAAGAGTTGGCTTAACAATGGAGAAGAAAGTCATGGTTGCTGTGATGTTGACAACGTTGCTGTTCATAGGGCAAGCAACGGCGAGCTTTGACAAATGTTATGCTGCATGTTACTTCGATTGTATTTTGGATATGAGGCGTCACATTCCATATGTTCCAAAGAAATTCCTGCCTTGTGCCTGGCGATGTCTAAAGAAATGCATCGCAAATCCTGGTAGTAGTTCTTCCGTGGATCTTTACTACTGCAAAATCGGATGTACGCTGGATTATTGCTCTGATAACATTGATGGTATAATCTCCTCTCTCTTCTTTCAACATATAAATATCTGCATACATATGTTCTTTCTTTTAAAGATTTGCATGTCATCTGATTTGGCTGCAGATGCTACAAAAATGAATGGCTGTTTGGACCGCTGCACTAACAACGACTGCCAGCACAAGAGAAATGAAGACTTGCAAAGAGATTAGGGGATTAATTTGTAATTCCTTTCCATGCTATAAGATTGCTTTACAGAATGCTGGATTTCATGTTTTGCAATCATAAAACAAAACAAATCAATAAAACGAAATGTTGAAAAAAGTTCAATACAGTTTTGATCCTTCAGATTTCCAATTGGTTCACTTGTGATGATAAAGAAAACATTAACTTGCAGAAGGGAAGATCGACAAAGAAGAAAATTAACACACACTAAATTTTTTGTTAAAAAATATTTTTTATTTTTTATAAAAAGTCTAAGATAAGAAATTAAAATACACTTAAATTCTTATTAGAAAATATTTTTTAATTTTTATTAAAATTCTTAATTTTATTAATTAAGCATTGGAGTGGAAACTGAGTAGCTATAACACCCCCCATCCTTGACCAATATTTAAAATTGAAGAGGTTTATTATAATTATAACTGTATAAAATCAAAAATAAAAAAGGGTCAGGATTTACAATGGAAATATTGCAAGTCACAAACAAATATTGAAATCCTGGATTCTATAAATTGGAAGCCCATTACTTGACTGAACCACAAGACCTAGCCAATGAAAATTTCTGACAGACAGAAAAGATCCAAACTAAGCAGCAGCAATGGTGCAAACTATCGGCTTTCAGGAGCTTTTTAGAAAAATCAAAATCAATGGTGTCGTTTCTGCTGATTGCTGCAGCTGAAGGGCATGGCCACCACAAAGTTCAACACAATTTGATTTCTTGGGAGAATGCTGCCCAAAATGCAGTGCTTCTCGACCACTTTGGTGCGCCACCTTGGGCTTTGGCAGATGCAAACACTCAAAGTCGATTCCTGAATAAGAATTGTGCTGATTTGTAACATTGTACAATAAAATTATATTATATTTTTGTTTTAATTTCTTTGTATTATTGTCGTTCATAATCAGTAATCAAAGCCTATGCCCGCCCAACAAATGACAATGTGGGCCTCAAATAATAATGGAAATTCAGCCCAATGACAACGTGGGCCTGGATTTGACCTATTCTAACATAAAAATATTAACAAATTAAATTAAAGGGAAAGAATGATTACTGCATATGCTTTTGCCGCTGCGGTTGGAGCCTAGGAAGCAGTGAAGAAGAACAAAGCACTCTGCTTTTCTGAGGTCTGTTGTCCCTGTCCCTCTTCAAAATCTCTTCTGGGTTGGTAATTTTTTTTTCCATATTTCTTTCTTTTAGGTTATTATGTGATGATTTTGAGGCTGCCCGCGATTCTCTTTCTATGAAAAATTTTTGTTGTTTTTAGATATTCTAGTTGTAAGATTTTGATTAACTTTCCAATCTTTGGATGTTTAGATGACATTGCTATACATAGTTTCCATATGGGTTGGTTTATTGTTTGTTTGTTGTTTTTTTTTTTTTTTTGGACTCTCTCATTGTTTGCTTTGAGTTGTTTGCTTTGTTGGCTACTGCTTCGAATTCATTTTGGTTGGAAATTTATTTTATTTGAAAATTTATGCTTGGTGAAGGTGATTATTATTATATTTTATGGCAGAGGAAAATGGGCTTGAATTTGTTTGAGTATTAATTCATGAAGAGTTCATTCTTATTATTTTGGTGGATGAGAGTTGATTCACTGTATAGTTGTTTGTATTTCTTTTTCTTTCGCTTATTTATTTCAAGGTCTTCATATTGAGTGAACAGGATCAAGTTTGTGTTTATTTTCAGTTCACTTATTTATTTCAAGGTCCTCATATTGAGTGAACAGGATGAAGTTTGTGTTTATTTTCCAGTTACAGTTACAATAATAATAAAAGAATAATATTGTTAATTAATGCACATGTTTCAACTCTGCATTTTGGCTTCATTTGTGAGTCTGTACATTGATATATCATGAGTTTCTGTTAAAATTATTTTTTGTTGTTTCATTTTGAGAAAGAGAGCAAATTTTAAGGGGGATAAGATGGCCATTAGGTTTGGTAAACAGAATCATAAAGGATTTTTGTACAACGTAAATCTGAACACAGTGTGTGGTAGGATGAAGTTAAGGCTTTGGAATTAAGGAATTGAATATCCAGTTTTTCTGAATGGCGTGGCCTACAATTTCATCCTATTCCACTAATAGGCCAAATTCGTTGCTGCAAGTGCAACTTAATGGAAACTCTAATATTGTTTTGTATGTATTTTTTTTTTCATTCAGCCTCGCAACTTTCTTGTTCACTATCAAACTATTTGTTGTATTGTAGAATTATCACTTTGGATTTGTCACTAAATAAAAATGAATATGTCAGTCCCTAGGTTGTTTGGAAGAATATGATATCCAGTTCCATTCTATCTCAATTATATGCATGCAAGCATTCCTTGAAACTAGATTAAATGTCTGTCTCTTGAATCTGTATTAAGGGAATTGTAAACTTTGATCACTAAATGTTTTATTTTTCTATCATATAATTGTGGTACTTTGATTCTTATTCAGTTTTAATATTGTTGTTATTGTATTTTATAGAAGGTTCAAAGCACTTTGAGAAGCAACTCAATGGCTTCCTCATCTTCTTCTACTTGTACAATGCATAAAAGCTCATTTGCTCCAAAAGTGATAAAGTGCAATAAAGCACTGATGTTCAATTGTTCGAGTAATAAAAGTTCATCTCAATCTTTTGATTTTACAAAATCAAGATTGTTGTTATCCAATGAGAAATCATTGCAATGGAAGCAATCACAACAGCTTTCTTTAAGGAATTCAATCCAGTGCCCTGCTCTAGGCATCGAGAATACCCCTTCATTTACCATAGGAAATAAGTTTCAACTTGATGATGTGATTGAAGCTCAACAGTTTGATAGAGATATTCTTAATGCCATATTTGAAGTTGCACGTGAAATGGAGAAGATTAAAAAGAATTCACCTGGAAGTCAAATTCTAAAGGGTTACCTGATGGCTACTCTGTTTTATGAGCCCTCTACCAGAACTAGGCTTTCATTTGAGTCTGCTATGAAGCGGTTAGGCGGGGAAGTTCTGACTACTGAAAACGCTAGGGAGTTTTCATCTGCTGCAAAAGGGGAGACACTTGAAGGCAAGTATCTTTTTCAATCGTTAAATTCAAAATTATCTGAGCTAGTTTTCTTGTCCAATATTTATACAAGTTCTTGATTTGTAGACACTATAAGGACGGTCGAGGGGTACTCTGATATAATAGTTATGCGGCATTTTGAAAGCGGTGCTGCCAAAAGAGCAGCAGCCACAGCAGGCATTCCCATTATTAATGCTGGAGATGGTCCTGGACAACACCCAACTCAAGTATGCCTTGAATTTTTAGTAATGCATCTATTTGTTTGACGTTGGAGTTTTTATTTAATATAGAATGTGAAACTCACTTTGGTTCCCTTGCAACAAAAACAATGAAACATAAAAGCAAATTCCCATAGTTTAAAATTCATCAGTTCTAGGGGTTGTTTTCCATGTGTATGATCATTTATGTTGCATGTTTATTTTGATAATGTAGGAGCATTTTAGTTTAGTATCTCCTAGAAAGTGAAGGCATAATGTCTACGTTACACTTTCTCTTAATTTTTCTTAAGGTTAATCAACTTTGGTAACTTCAGATTTGAAAAAGGTTAAACAGTACTTGATTGTGGAACAACTTGGGAAATATGATTTTGATAAAAATCTTCAAGATGTTCAGATGGAGATATTACCCAATTGGAAATTTTTGTGGTTATCTTGGTTACTAAGTTCAATAAATAAGTTTGCTTCTCAAACTTCTTAATAAGAGGTAGAGCATCTGCATGTTTATACTATCTTCTATTAAGGCCTACTCTAAAACCATATTGTGGGATATTTGCTTGAGCTTTCTTCTTGTCCTTTTCTTGCTTCTTGATTACAGTGATGCGATTTTATTTTGTTGTCCATGAAAGAGGTTTTTCTTGTTTACGTTTTCGTGGCACAGATGTATCTACTTCATTTCTGATGTATTTGTATTATGTTGATTTCTATGTGGGGTAAGCTATTTTGCAACGTGTTTAAGTTGAAACTCCAACTCTTGTTTTTGTACCCAACACAGGCTCTTTTAGATGTCTATACCATTGAAAGAGAAGTAGGGAAGCTGGATGGCATCGCAGTTGGGCTTGTGGGAGATCTTGCTAATGGAAGGACAGTCCGCTCACTTGCATACTTGCTTGCCAGGTACCAAGACGTGAAGATCTACTTAGTCTCTCCTGATGTCGTAAAAATGAAGGTAGTGTGTTTCACTAAGCAATTGAGTTTCTGTGATGTGACGTTTGGAAGTGAATTGTCATTAATCGGCAAAGAAAGTTTTGCTACTTTTTTTAACATCATCCAAATTGACAATGACACATTAAATGCAGAAGTTGGAAAAGTAATTAGAAATCTCGAGGGTTTAGCTGCTTAATATGTTTGCTATTTTTCAGGATGATATAAAAGACTATCTGACATCAAGAGGAGTAGAATGGGAAGAAAGTGCTGACTTAATGGAAGTGGCTTCTAAGTGTGACGTTGTGTATCAAACACGCATCCAGCGAGAACGCTTTGGAGAGAGAGTTGATCATTATGAAGAAGCTCGAGGCAAGTACATTGTCAATGAGGACGTGTTACGGGTGATGCAGAAGCATGCTGTGGTGATGCACCCTCTCCCAAGGCTTGATGAGGTAAGTAGCCTATGTGTAACTGGTGCAGCCATGATTTTTCATGTACTTTTTTTCCCCTCTGATATAGCTTCTTATGCAATGTAGATAACTGTGGAAGTTGATGCCGATCCTAGGGCTGCCTACTTTAGACAAGCAAAGAACGGCCTCTATATTCGGATGGCTCTCTTGAAACTCTTGCTTGTCGGATGGTGAAGAACATCTTATCTTTGCTTTCAAATCTTAACACCAAATGTTTCTTTTTCTTGAGCTGTTCCCTTGCTAACTAGTTTTCATGCCAGTTGCAAGAATGGTATTGATTTTAAATGATTTTTCAGTTATCTTATTTTGAGGTTAATATTGTTTAGATTTCATTTTTCATATTTCCATTCTTTTGCCAATTAAGGTCATTCTTCATAAATTTTCTACTCTTAATATCAAGATTTGCCGGAAACTGCTGGTATACATTCAAACATCCTGATGGGCAAAGTTAAAACATCCAACACACGACTTGTAAAATTTAACATAATTAATTAAAAAATTTAAAATATAAAATACAAAAATAAAAATTTTAAATATAATATATATTAAATATATTGTAAATCATTAGAGATTTAATTTAATATCATATTTACTCCACGCTGTCTTGTGTCAGACTGATTTGTAATTTACGATGACCATGATCACGACGAATGTATACGAGAGAATTATGCTTTCGCTTGCAAACATGGGAAATGACAACTGCCGGCGTTGCCTCCATATTCTTGTCAAAAAAATCCCTACCGTTCAGATTATTTGACAGGAGTTGGCTTGTTGCTTGTCTTAGTATTTATCGGATGCTTGCATTCTTATGTTCATACGGCTGAAGATGGTAAATTTGAAGAAACTGCACTGCCATTAGTGGATTTAATGTAAGTTTAAGGTATTTAGACTAAAGTAAGCTTTTTATTGTTTAGCTTTGATGTAGCATGGCAATAACAAACAAATTAAAAAAAAAATTGTTTTAAATATTAAGTAAATAGAAGCTAAACCTTTTCCATAATAATTAGGTATAAAGATGAAAATAAATTATACACATATTCACGCATAGGATTACAACTAAAATATTGGAAATTTGATCACTCTAGCTTTGATTGATTTAGGATTGTGTGCGCATGGTTCTTGGATTGTATAAGAGGAAGAAAAAAAATAATCTTAAATGAGATTTACTGGTATCAACAACGAAATCATGATCCTTAGAAATTTTACTAGTGTCAACTATGAAGGCAACGACAAACTAATATCATTGAACAAATTACCAATACAAGCATACCCATTTTGTGTTTCTTCGTCTTAGATCTGCACACAAACAAACAACAGAAAATTCGGAGACTTTTCTTATACCTTTTCTTTTATAAGAAATTCGGGAGAGTTTTAAATTGATGGAGAAATAATTCCTATACCTTTTCTGATAAGAAATATATAGGGAGTTAAAAATTTAGAGAAAATTCGGGCTCAAGTAATTTGTCAAGTAAATTATGATGTATTGCTAGACTTACTAGGGTAACAGTAGCACCGTCTCTGAAATCGATGCAGATTCATCATGTATAATCTCAGCAAGATCAATAAACATACACAAGCATACGAGAAACATCAAGGCTATGGACAACAGTAAAGCTGTCACAGCTCCATCACAATCTGGAAAGTTTGATAAGATTACGAAGGCGGCGACAGGATATATCAGTGCACACATCGAAAGTGCAAACACAGTACATACGTACTTCGACATCGTCGTCCTTCTAAGTTCTGCAAGTTTAACCATATTAATGGTGACCATCTTCTTAATAGGTCAAATCTTCTCTCTGCAAGAAAAGGTTTGGAAGATTTTTTTCTTCTGATCAGCAGGTTAATTTACAATATATATGTATGGAAGAAGAATAGACCGTAGTGCCTTGTATCTCTAGGTATGTGTGTGTTATATATTGATGATTGGAAAGAAGATGGCCCAAATTAGGTAGTTGAATTTGAATACAATTTCTTTTTTTATTTTAATATAAAATATCTTATATAATTTATTTTTTAAATTTTTGTATGTAAATAATATAAAATATATAGTCATAATATAATATTATCACATCAGTTTATACGAATAAATTATGCTTCTAATTTTATTAGTATGGTTATGTTATGAATGGATGTAAATAACATATGGATTGAGTTGCCAAATTTGCTATCTTGCTTGAGGACTTATTGAAGTGTCAATATCCACAGAGATCTTCATTTCTATAGAACTGACTGATGTCCCGCTATCAAATTTCTAGGTGGAATTTCTCCTGCTGGCAATCTCTATATCCAAGCATTCCTTTAATTCAACTACTACTTGACTCATGTTTGGCCTTTGAATGGAGGTAGTTGGTACACAAGCCAGTGCTGTCTCTACAGCTTTCCATGCTGAATTGATGTCGAAATCTCCTTTCAACCTTGGATCAACAATCTCACGTATTTCCCCTCTTCCAAGTATAGGATTAACCCATTGAACTATATGTGTATTCTCATGGTTTCTCGTTATTATAGCTGACTGCCCTGAAATAAGCTCCAATAGTACAATCCCAAAACTGTAGACATCACTTTTCTCATTCAGCCTATTGGATATGTAATACCTGCATAAAAACGTTATGGCAATAGACCGAGTTACATCAGAAGAATCAAACACAAACAAGAAATAAGAGAAAATGATTTCTGAGGAATGAAGACTTACTCAGGATCAAGATAACTGCGTGTGCCAACAACTGCTGTTGACACATGAGTTCCAGATTCAACGTTCAAGATTCTGCACAGCCCGAAATCCGTTACTTTTACTTGCAGCTTCTCGTCTAATAGAATGTTAGCAGTCTTTATATCTCTGTGGACGATGGGCGGCTTGCAGCCGTTATGCAAATATTCGAGAGCTGCAAGTTTTAGAGTATGGTAAATTATAACAAATTAATAGAGAAAATTAATAACAAGGATGAGTTTGTGCTCTGGTTGATAACCTTGAGCCGTGTCAATGGCTATTCTAAGTCTCTGTTCCCAACTTAACACTGTGGCACCACTGTTATCTGCATTATTAAGGAACATAATAATCAGAATCATCAGTATGTTTTTGTCTTAAAAAGGAAGTTCAATGCTTTCGCTATAAGAAAAAATTTAACTTAAATTACTTGGATGTGTAAAATATATTGGAATTGATAGCATTACAAAGAGCTAGTAAGATGGGGAAAAAAATAGAGACAGAGACATACCTGCTAAACGTTTTGCAAGTTCCCATTGGCCATATATACATAGATGAGCCCCGTGTTTGAACCTTCGTCACAAAATCCTTTCAGAACAGTTAAGTTTCTGTGATGGACTCTAGTTAATAACTGAGCCTGCAATTCACAACGACGTTTACAATTAAAAATTCAAGCGCGTGTGCGTGTGCGTGTGTGTGTGTATAAGAATAATATTTATTCAAAAATCTGACGTCTTACTTCTGTTTGGAATTGCTTGGAGCCTTGAGTTGATGATGGCGACAACTTCTTCACGGCAACTAGGGTGCCATCTTTCAATTGCCCACTGAAAACGGTTCCGAAACCTTCCCCTTCCAATAGCCTTTTGGAAGTTATTAGTAATGTTTACAGCCTCAGAATATGTGAATTGTCTACTCCTTGCCTCCATTGTCCCATCTTCTTTACTAGGTTTGATTACAAATCCTGTACATAATAATGTCATTGTAAATGAAATAATTAAGGGTTGCCCTCAACGAATTGCAAGAAAAACAGATGAAAGAATCACCCGAAGTAACTAGTAATGTTACCATATTTCTGTCTTCTCTTTAAGGTCCACAAGATAGCCAGAACACCGGAGAGTACTACTAGAAATGAAGCAACCGAAGTGACTACTGGAAAAATAATATTATTCTTCTCTTCAGTATTACACTGGGCTGCAACACAGCGATCTGGATTGCCATCGACACTGGCAATAAAACAAGCTTTAATCACATAGTAACTACTGGCCAAGAGGCCAGAGAATACATGGGACAAGAGAAAACAACAGCAATAGTAATAAATTACAACAATAATTAATTATAATGATAGTATTCTCAGAAATGATGAATGAAAGGAAAAGTTCCAAGGCATGATCATCCACTAACAGACCTCAATTGCAGGGTTTTTGTATTGGCTTTTTCCACGAGAATTGATGGAACTGAACCACTGAGCTTATTTCCGGATAAATTCCTGCAAGACGTGAAATATTGCTGTCAATCTCAATCACAAACTCGAACCCACAAAGGGGATGATGAAACTAGTAGGAAGTTTCAATAACTCACAATGTCTTTGAAGATGGCAATTGGGATAGAAATTCTGGCACTGGACCAGTCAAACTATTGTCTGATAAATCCCTGCATAACAAGTTAGGTATGAAAAGGAGGATTAATGATGAAATTCAATATGTCAAGAAAAAAATATTGCTTTCGTGACTAATTAATGTACGTTCTATATGCCCTCAATACTTACAAACATTCTAATAATTTGAAATTGGAGAAGGAAGCATCTATACCCCCGGTCAATTTGCTCGAAGAAAGATTCCTGGTGATGGGTTATACGAAAAGAAGATTAAGATAGAGACGCTTGCGGCATATAAAGAAATGAACATTCAATAATGCAATAGATTCTGATTTACAGTGCATACTCACACTGAGATTATATTAGGTGGTTCGTAATAATTATATCTGCAAACTAGGCCATTCCATAAGTGGGCTTCTGGGAGACATGGATCTCCTTGCCAATCTCTGTCGATCTTGTACACTGACTTGATTTTCTGGATACCATCAACTGGTTTTCAAACCGAAACTCGTCGGAAATAAACACCAACATTCACATCAGTTGAAAGTTTTGAATGAAAATGTTGATAATCACATACCGTCTTCTTGGTTAGTTGGTGATTGTAAGAACTCCTTTTCCATGTAGATTTCCAGGGCATTGAGAATAGGTGGACGCGTGGACGACTCGTTCATATTGAGTGAAAATGACAACTGATCCCCCTTCACAGAAAACAGACTCCGAATAGTAACTGGATTTAGGAAGTGTTTAAGTTCAATATTACTTGACCAACGTCCACCATTCAGATTGATAGAAAATATTCTTGACTCGTTTTGTTTAAGCTCCTCAACCTCGGCAAAGTGAAAATATAACCAAAATTCTCGATCACTGCGATTTGAATTCAAGTTGAACTGGAGCTTTGTGCCTCCATTTGTGGGTATCACAGCAGTTTTCATAACTTCTGCTGGAGGTTTATAGACATTTCTGCTTAATATATCACTAGTATAAACTGCACTGATCGTATTCCCAGAAGACCAGCGACACGGTACCCAAATGCGATCATAGTCATCATCTTTGTACCTATAGTCATGAAAACAAATACGAAAGGAGGGAGAAATTGAATATTGATTAGTGCATAAGAATTGTTTGATGTTTTTACCTGACTATCCTATTATTTGTTGAGCCAACATCAAGTCGTGTGAAGAGTACTAATGATGTTGACTGAGGTTCATACATAGAGCTGTTGAGCATCCTCAGCTGTAATGCCGATATGAATGGCGTTGTGGAATCAATTTTGTGTAGGCACACGTATAAGTAATCTGTTTTGAGAACATGTATGATCTCGTTGGTGAGAATATGAGACGCACTGTTAATATGGACATTGTCCCATTCATTAACACCAAGATACAGCTTAAATTCAGGCAATTCATTTTTCAAGTCATAGTTCCCATACATGAAGGTTGCCCTGATTAGGTACTTGTTGTTTTTGCCTTGTTTTGGTTGCAACTTGTAACAATTTTTCTCTCCTTCTGGAAAGCTTCTAACGTTGAAGAGCTGCCGCGGAAGATTTTCCGTGATGAAGGCCGAAGAAATATTGTGATTTACTCCGGTGTCTGTGAAATCATCATCCGAAGTATAAAGTATATTTGTTGTGTCTTCATTGTATTTGGAGCCTTCATTTATCCGACAATCGATGCTCAAGAAACCTATAGAAATTAATTAAGACTATTAAACAATCTTTCTTATGAAAATTTTTTTAAAAAAAAACTTTCAAAAATCAAAGTACTCGTATCAAGAGAGAGAGACCTGACCTGATTGATCCTTTCCATGAACCAACATTCCGAGAGCTAAAATGTTAAACAAGACATGATCTCCATTGCTCTTCCCATACGTACACTATTCTCTGTCGTTGAAGAAAGAAAGCCCTTCCCTATTTCCTTTTCTGTGCGAGGAAATCGTGTTCACGAATCATCTATTTAAATGTCAAAACCACTGAAAATCCTATGGTGTTACGAAAGTACGTACTATATAAAAAACCTGCAAGTTGGGAAGATAGGATCAGCAACAGTATGAACCTTTCAATAATTAATCGTAATGAATTGGTCAAAGTTATACATATAGTTAGAGGGATGTACATTAAGAAAGTCTAGGGAAAATATTATATTTGACTGTAGTTGACAGATCACCAAATCCTCTGTTATAATATCACATCTTCGTAAGAAGCCTCTTGTAGAACCAACTGAAAGCAGGTGGTCTTCAATGGAATCTTGATTTGGTCAATTCCTGAAGGCGATCCACCCTTTTTAAGCTAACCAATTGTAGTAAAAATTGGTGAAATGAGCCCATTGCTACAATATGATACAGTTGATTTCGTTAATTCATTGACTTCAGCTATATTAAATGCACTTATTGCCAACAAGCAAGCAGTAGCCGGCTGTTCAATTTTAAAACTCCCAAATACAGCAATAAATGATGTCGCAACTGTAAATTTTTTTAATAGAATCTCTAACTTAATTGAGGTTTCATTAAAACAAAAGATTTTTTTTTAATTTCTATTAAAGACAATCATTTTTGACACGATTTATTAATCAAAAATGAATACGAATTTAAATTAATATAAAATAACATAAATATTAAATAGGTGATTTAACAAAACAAGATTAATAATCATATTTAATTTAAATTTATAGTAATTATTATGAACTTATTTATAAGATAATTAATTTTTTAAATAATTACATCATATTACTACTCATTTATGATATAAAAAATTTATTTTATAATTTTTTATTTTAAAATTTTTTAATTATATTAATTTTTTAAAAAATATATTTAATTATATTTAGAATAAAATTTATTAATATTTAAAAAATATATTACCATAAATATTATAAAATATATTA
>CP135551.1:1666573-1706485 GCA_032402905.1 Khaya senegalensis | reverse complement strand
TTAAATTTATAGTAATTATTATGAACTTATTTATAAGATAATTAATTTTTTAAATAATTACATCATATTACTACTCATTTATGATATAAAAAATTTATTTTATAATTTTTTATTTTAAAATTTTTTAATTATATTAATTTTTTAAAAAATATATTTAATTATATTTAGAATAAAATTTATTAATATTTAAAAAATATATTACCATAAATATTATAAAATATATTAAAATATATATATATATATTAAATAAGTGACATAATTATATTTAATAATCATGTATAGTTAGAAATTTTATTTCTTAACATAAATTTTAAAATCAAATCGAGTTTAGATTGACTTCTTTTGACACAACACAAATGTGTCTCAATACAAAAACGACACAATAAACCTAAATTGTCAACTACTAATTTTTTTTTATATATGATATTAATAATAAATAAAATCAAACTTGATATATAGAAGTGAAACAAAATTTGAACCAGAAGACAAACCAAAGGTCGGAAGTTGGAAGCTGACGAATTCCGGGTATATTCACATGAATCATACGAGTAATAAATAGTCTTCATGATCTGATCACAAGGTAGGCCTTGGTCTATTAATGTATTTTGTATGCAATAACCACCGTACGAGATGCCTTGTTATTAGAATAAGAAGCATATACAAAGGAGAAGAAGATTAAAACCTTATTCATTGAGAAATTATGTGAACATTTATCAGGAGAACTCCACTTCAGTCCCTTAGATATTATGAAATGTTACTTTAATCAGTTTGTTTCTCGTATTGATCAAATATATTTCTAATATTTTCATATTTATAACTTTATTTGCTTGGTTCTTGGGATGCTGGCAGGAGAATCCACAGCTCTTTTCGGTCTTGACAAGGATTTCCATAAGAATTGTATTGCTAGATATGTTATACCCTCTTCCTTTATGTGGCAAGAAGTGTTCAAAAGAATGCATACCATCCTCTCCTTTAAGTCTTGTAGTATTTTTGAAAATAACAGTTTATCATATTATTTTATAATCCACAACAATCTCGAACTGGCCTTTAGTAATCTGTTTCACATGTTATCAAATCATAGGCAAGATTTATATATGAATGAAATCTGATAAGTAATACCTCACTGATTTTCATTTGTAGATACTGATTAATTGTGGATAATAAATCGTTAATCTCATTTATAAATTACAATTATTCTTGTCATTTTTAAGTTCCATTAACTCTAACAGTTCTTGCTAGATTTTTAGTCTGGAAAACAATTAATATCCCCCCTATCCTAGCACTTGATTTAATTCCTACATTTATTTAAAATCTGAAGTTGCCAAAGCTTACTTCTGAAACCTACCACGGAATATCCTACATAAACCCTTCTCAAAACTTTGCTTGGCATGCAAATCTTCTCTTGCGTAGGAAAAACAATGGTGAAATTTACAGTTCCATTCATTTTGATGATCTCTTTGATCCTGGGGTTTCTTGGCTAGCAGTCTTCAGCCAGGGTGTTTGATTTCCATTACCCTGACAGCCTTGCTAAATGTGATCCTCACCTAGGTGAAGAACTATATGCAAAGTACAGTGCAGTTTTAAATATACAAACCCAGACTCTATCAACCCTCTGAAAGATGATAAATACTTCTGCAAACTCAGCTGTGTTTGCTCCTTGTGTGCCGACCTTAGCCTCAAGGCCAAACCTGGTAAGAAAATATCAACACTTTTTAATTATATACGATCTCAGCTCTGTTCTCTAATATCACGAACTCGTGATTTGCTTGTTTCTTGTTGTTAGGAGACGCAAAACTACTGGAAGATTGTGTGAAATCCTGCGTGAAAACATGTGCTAAAATTTCATCACCAGCGACTAAAAAGACTTAGTTTTTTTCATTTGAAACAATTGTAATTGTAATGAATAAAGCCTTATAAATCTTTGGCACATCTTTGTTTCGCACTAATGAAATGATGTTGTTTGTTTGCAGAGTGATAATTGTCTTCCTTTTCATATATGGCTCAGGACTAGATCTCCTTGTATTAGTCTTTTTTGAGAAAATTTCAAGTAAGATGATCATACCATATCAACATAGTTAATATAATAGAACTATTCAATCAATAAAATAATATAAATTTTTTTATTAACAATAAATAAAATAAATTTTAAGTAAATTTTACTATTCAATTACATGGTAAGAAAAATTTACAAAACTTATCTAAATTATTTTCATTCATCACTAATAACTGAATTTCTTACATTTCGTTAATTAAATGATTCAATCATATTAACTATATTGACGTAGTAAAAATGTCTCACCTAAGATTTTACGTTCCATTTAAGTTTTTTTTTTTTCTTTTTCCTTCTTGATCTATAAATTTATAAATTTAAACATTTCATTATTAATTATATCACATATTAATATCTATCACATGTTAATATCCGCTTAAATAAGAAAAAGATCCAAAAAAAAAAAAATCCTAACCCTTCATTATGTTTTATGCTCATGGTTCCTTAGATCCTTAAAAGTTAAGATACAAAAGACTAGAAAAGTATTCTTCTCCATTTACTAGTTGAACTAGAATTGTTTTCTATTCTTTTTTCTCTTTTGACTTTTATCAAGATGATGATGCATAATATAATTAATAATGAAGAATTGAGATTGTATCCTCCTTCTTAGTAATTAAGGAAATCCATAGACATTAATTACTGCAGTGCTAAACAAAACAAAGATCAATGACAGACCTGTAAAGACAAGACTCCTGGCTAGCTAGCTACCATAAATTAATTAACAAAATTTCGAGCTCTCAGTTGAGAGCAGGAAACTGACTATTATCCTCAATGTTGAAAGTAAGATCAGCGTTCTTTCTGCCCCCGTGGTCCGCCACTGCAGCAACTTCCTGTTCAGAGAACCTCCCAGAAAATTTACCACGACCATTAGCAGCAGCAAAATTCCTCTCGCTCCTTAGTGGTTTTAAGAACCCACTAACGTCCACCACCTTGTAAACTTTAGTCTCGCCATACTTCTTCTTGTCGGATTTTGGCTTTATGAAAGGGACACAATCATCTTTTTTCTTCTTGCCAATGACTTTCGTCAATTCCAAATCCTTGTCAAGATTGTCTTTTTCATCCTTATGATCCTTGGATCTCTTGATTAGTACAGCATTTAGAATCTTTTTCTTTTCAAGGAGCTCCTTCTCATACTCTTTCAGAGCCAATATTTTGTTTTCAACAACTGTCTGCTGATTTTTCGTGGCATCAAACTTCGGGTTCTGTTTTGGATTTCGAATCCCCGTTTCACTGACCATAACACGATTGACCCACAATAGGCTTTGCCCTCATCATCGCAGCATCCGGCTTAGTTTCTCTTTTCTTCTTTGCATCCACCTGCCTCTGCTGCTGCTTGATCTTCTTCTTAGTGTCTGGGAATGCAGTTGTAGCATCATTGAGGAGTTTTGAGTCCGCGTCGAGTTCTTCGTCAGCTAAAACATCAAAGCAATTAGCTATTACAAAAGCCATGAAAACCGCCGCCCTTCTTTCACACAGAAGCAGATAGAGAGATTGACAGAGTATGTTTGGGATTTGGAACGCACAATTAGGATAGATAGATATACACAGGACATGTAGGAGTAGCGTACTTATACACAGCTTGTGCTTCTCGTTATCTGAAAAGGATTTGACTTTGTCATTTGACTCGCTACTCTAAGATAAGGAAGACCTGGCTATCCCAATAGTAACAGGACTACCAGTTTCGTTTTCTGTGTGTTATTTATTCTCTTGGAATTAGGATTAGACTTTCTGCTCTCTTTTTTAATTAGGAAAAACCATTAAAGTTTAGAGGAAGAATGAGCACGAGACAGTGTATATTAATACCAATTTTAGGAGCTGAAGACAAATTCTGTCAGATCAAAATGAAAAAAAGAAAATGTTCGATTGGCGTAATTCATATTAATCTTTGAAATTTTGCAAGTAGCATTTTTTTTTTTTTTCGTAGGAGAAGGAAGAAAAACAAAAACAGTGGTTATTGCTACTTCGGTTTACATATTCATGAACTTGTCCTTTCTCCGAAAGTTTTTCGCTTGACAAAGTGTTGAGTAAACTGTTGTAGGTTTGAGAAATTCAGCTTTAAGATATAAACTGGTACTAGCAATATGGGTGGAGCCGGTCTTTTGTATAAGTTGCTATTCATCATTACTTTTAACTTGTCTTGCAAAGAAAATGGAGAAAAGCGCAGTTCTATTTATTTTAACCGTTTCTATCGTGTTGGGGCTTTTTGTTGGGCAGTCTATAGCTTCTGCTTTCGATTGCTTCGAGGATTGCTTTGCTAAATGTATCTCAACGTTTGGTTAAAGTCCTTTATCATGCACACAAAGTTGCTATTCTGATTGCCTCACAAAACCATCTGACAAGGACACCAAACACGACCTTGGTAATTCAACCTCAGTCTCTCTCTCACTTGAATTCGATCTCTCATGTACTCATAGTTTACTTGTTTTGACATTTGTCAGGTAAAGAGAGTGAATTGCTGAGGGGAATTCTGCTCAAAGACAAGCATTTGATGTAACCACCACTGTCTAAGAAGAGTGCTTCTTGATTCCTTTTGTGATAATAAGTATTGTTATTGGAACAAACAAAGTCAATAATAATCTTCTCTTGCTATAAAATTCAAGCACAAAAGGCAAATAGAAATCAAAATAACACCAAATTTTACTTAAAAATTCAAATAAAAAATCAAGAGAAAAAGCAGTCGATTTCATTAATTATAATATTTGTCCTAAACACATGAATATATAATATATTTCTAGACTTGTGATCATATATTGTACTAGTTATCAAATATAGGCCACAAAGTCAACAATTATGCTGGCTACATCTTTGCTCATCCTATATATTCACTTGATTTCAATAAATTTAATCACAGTAAGTTTGAGACCACTGCATCATCGAAAACATATTGTACTGGTTATCAAATATAGCCACAATCTCAACATTTCTGTCGGCTACATCTTTGTTCACCCTAAGTATTCACTTGACTCTAATAAATTTAACCACAGTAAGTTTGGGACTGCAACATCTAAAAAGCCTCCTGAATCGGTTACCAAATGTGGGCCAAACTCAATACTTCTGCTGGCTACATCTTTGTTCACCCTAAAAGTTCCGCTTTATTTTAATTAATTTAGCCACAGTAGGTATCTTTGTTCACCCTAAACATTCACTTGATTTTAAGTAATTTAACCACAGCAGGTTTGGGACTACAGCATACGAAAGCCTCTTTACACAGAGATTTCCATTAGGATACTCGAAATTACATACAGATTTCTTAGGATTTATAACTATGGAATTGTCTTTTAAATTTAAATATTACCTCAAATAATTTTAATTTTTAACATTCTTAAGTTTACTGTTGTAACGTACACATGTTAAAGCGCAAGTTATATAAGAAAGCTAAAAATGTAAGATAATAGTCTGTTTAATTATAAGTATAACGTTAATCATTTCCCATTCACATTTTTGCAATCAGATTGATAGTGTTCATTATGGATCAATTAATTGGATGTCTGGCTAATTATGTTCATAAATTAAGCTATGACCCCAAAGGACCCAAACACATTCATTGTCGAATCCCATCAATATACAGATTTGAGAATGCAGAAGACAAGAGACCTATAACGCCCCCAAATTTTAAAGGTATATATAATACTAAAAAATTCGTAAAACTCATATGACCATGAAAAATTTTATATAACTTAAATAAAACTCGCAAATAAATCAACTAGTTAAATATTTTTAATTATGAATAATCATAGATAACCTAGTTAGCTATCGTATGGAGGTTTTGACTTTGAAAATTATTTTATTCATAAACTTTCTTAACATTAGCTAAAGTTGATGTATTAGAATTGAGCTTATTTTCTGTAATTTTGAAAGGAGATGTAGGAATATTGATTTTTTCTATCTTGAGATTAATTTATTCTAAATGCAAATAAATTGATTAGACTGGGCCATGAGACTTTGTGTCCTATTTTTTAGTTTGGCTAGTTTGAACTTGAATTTCTGCAAAAAAGATAATGGATCTTACAATTGCTATGATACATTTCAAACCAAATAAAGAAAGGAATATTCATTTTAAGTCTATATATTTCTTCATACCATTCTTCCCTAATTTGAGCACGTTTTAAGTTGTCAAAGTTGGTATAAAACCATTGAACTTTAGCTTGATTATTTTGACTATGAAAGTTTTGACGCAAAAAAATTTATCAATTTGAAAGTTATCAGACATAATCATATTGACAGATTAAAAAGCAAACAAAGTTGAAGAACCTGCGGCCAACACATGAGTAACTGGTTCAGCAATAGGATTGGAATAATTAACAAATCCTTGAACACTATGAGCACTTTGGGTTTTTATTTCATCTACATAATATGGTTTAGATGAAGACGGAATTGAAAATGAAACTCTAGCTGTTTGATAGTCATTGAGTGATGGTGATAGTCTAGGTTGCCTAAAGGAATTGAACCTAAACAAAACATGTCCATTATTAGTTTCTTCTACTTCTTTGAGCCTATGATTGTTCATATTTTTAGGAGTTTGGGGATTCCTAATTTTTCAAGTTTCAGAAATTGTAATCTCATTCCACTGAGCAGTTTAGGTGTAAAGGCTAAAATTGGTGTATTATGTCTTTAAGTATGGATAGTAATCATGGTGGTTTCGCCCTTATCATCAGTTAAAAGGTACTTGTCATCAAATTGAGAAGTAAGTTATCTAAAATATACTCTATAAAGGAGCATATATCATTGACGATGTTCTACAAATTTTGAATTTGGAGCAAATATATTAAGTACTAATGTGTCTAATATAGTTGGATTAGAAAGATTAACAGCAAAATTTGGAGCACAGTTAAAATAAATAGATCCATTACACATATTTGTTTGAACTATTCCTAAAATAGAATTTTCAAAGTTAAGCAAAGTCTTATCTCTAAATATAAGTAAGATTGGTGTATGTAAACCTATCCTAAAGAGTGGTTTGATAGCGATTTGGATTAAACCATAATGAATATAGTTAAATCCTTATTCTTTATAATTTTGAATAGATTCAAATTTAAGCAATTGAATTTCTTCATATTCATTTTGAAGGAAAAGAACTTGTTCATGTTCTTTTATTGACTTTTCCATTTTATTGAACATATAATTGGGTGTTGCATAAATAATATTATGAGGAATATTGGGCAAGGTTTCGTTACTCAATTTTTGAGAAAAATTAGATAACTTGGTCATAAGTTCTCTAGATTTTATACCTTAGGATCCTTATTAGATTTTGAGTTAAAAGATCTCTTAAATAAACTAGACATAGTTAAAACTAAAATTGCACAATAATCTTAAATTAATATCTTAAACTATTATTGACAAATAATCTAAAACACAAATACTTCAGATTTAAGGGAGCTACTGGAACACCTAGGCAATCCAACAGTCTAACTACCTTCCTCTCAGGTCTTATTGTCTGGTCCGCTTGACTTGCCAACATATGAACAGCTCTCACTGTTATCCTCTTGATTCTTTAATACCTATATTCTAAAATACTTGTACAAAATAATTCTTAATATCTTTCTAAAATTATTGAACACAACAATAATTTCTTCCACAACTAGAATATTTTGAAAATCTCTTTGGCTCTGATACCAAATCCTAACCTAGTGATAATAAAAAATTGAAAACTTTTAAGAAACTAATATAAATAATTGATTATATGTTGAAGCTCTAGACGGTAGGTTACTGTGCCCTCAATAATTTCGAATAAATTTGTGAAAACGGTTTGATAAGAAAGTTTGTAATAGGCTTTTTCTCTTCTTCAAAAATAAAATGATCTACTAAAATATCTATGTAATGGATTGGTTCAAAAATTTTGAAATGAATAGTTTGATCAATAAATACTAGAGAAAATTCGTTAATGGGAGATTGAAAAAATAATTCTTGGTGAAAAGTTCTATGCCATATGAAAATAATTTGAACAGAAGATTTTATTCAGATAAAAAGTTGAAAGATTATAGCAAATTTTTCAAATGCTTGAAGAGTTTTTGTTTTGCCTCCTCGAGCCTTCTAACTTATTGTCTATTTTATACTACTAAAAGTATAAACAAATTGATCATAAAATGACATATGAGTTAGTAACTTTTGACTAATAAAAAAAATTTTAATAAAAGAATCCTTTTCTTTTTAGCCGAAAGGAGCCTTGTCTTCATATGTTGATGAGGTATTGTCGGTTACTTTTGACTTTTTTGAAAGTAACCGAAAGTTTGATTGTCTTTTTGTTGAGGCATTTCTTTCACCGAAAATTGAGTAATTTTGTGAGAAACAATGTCTTCCACGTTGAGAGGCTTGTCTTTAAGCAATAATTTTTGATGTTTTCTGATTAGAAATCAAAGGGATCATAATTTGCAAATGGGTCATACTCAAGATTGGACCCTGTGGATAACTCAACATCATCAACTTCCATGTGCTTCATAATATCATCAAACAATTTTTTGTACATCTTCTTTTTCTTTTTCTTATCTTTTGAACATGTGACCTTTAATTGACTTGTTGGTATTATAGGTGAAGCTGTTTCAGGAATGCCATATGGACAAATTTGAATATGTTCTTTTTGAACTTTTGTTTGATAAAGAGATTTTGAAGTGAATTTTTGCTGGATAGATAACCCAGATTGCATAGGTGACACTTGTGACTTAAGTATATTTGAATAAGAAAGTGAGGAAAATTGAGAAGTGGGGACCAAGAATTTTTTACCTGTTTGTTGAGCCTTCATCGCATAATCTTGAGCTTTCATTTTTTATTTTTTATCACTCATTGTATTTGAACACACACACTCAATATTTGATCTATTTTTCTTTGTAAGAATTCTCTTGTGAGATAGTCTGGTAGGGAATTCTCTTCTCTCCTTATATAGGCAATTGAGAAATCAAAGTTTAAAAGAATTGCTTGCCATCTGGTAAAAATTTATTTTGAAACAAGATTTTTGACCTTTTTTTCTAAAACTTTTTTTACGGATTAGCAATCAATTCGAAAAAAAAAAAAAAAAAAAAAAAAGAAGGTTTTGTTGAACAATTCGTAAAAAAAAATTTTCCTTCTTCCGATTATGGTTGATTTGCCTACCAAATTGTCATATCAAATTAATTCAGTTTCCATATATTTAAAATTTATGGTTGTCAAAACTTAGTCCACATATACATTGCAACAACTGACTCCCTCGGTATATAATCCTTCCCAACATTTGCCTTTCTCTTGCATAGAGAACAAACAAAAAAGGAAATGGAGAAAATTAGCAGAGTTGGATCGATTTTGGTGCTTTCTCTGGTGTTGGGGCTTCTTGTTGGGCAGTCTTCAGCCTCGTGCTCCGAAGACTGTTTTGTGAGTTGCTTGCCAGCTGGCAGAGGTATAAGTGCTTGTATGCGTCAGTGCTTAAAACAATGCAAGCCTCCGAATTCAGCTTCTTTTGACACACTCACTGTCACAGACGCCCAATCCTTCTGCAAGGTCGGTTGTGTATCCTCCTTGTGTGTCAACCTTAGCACCGAAAATAAACCCGGTAACTAAATATCAAGCTCGGTTTGAACTCCAACATCTTGCTTCGATTTGAACGTCAAATAATTATGACCTTAAAGTTACATGTACATATTACAAAAGGGACCTATTAATTTAAATATTAATTCAAATTCTTCCTTCATAATTTTCTTGTTTCTTTTTCTTAGGCGAAAAGAAAGTGAAAAGCTGCGTGGAATCCTGCTCAAAGACTTGCACCAAGATATGATCACAACTACCTTGAAGCTGAATTGATTTTTGATTATTACCATTAAAATGAATAAATAAAGTCTTAGCCAGTCTTTTTCTGCTTCATATCTTTGTTTGCAATTCTTTTTTTCTGGGGAAATCTCGAATTCAATATTGGAAATATGTGTTTGGTATTCCAAAATACCAACATCCACCTGCCTTGTTAAAGGTCTTTGAAGTTGTTATGTATGAAAACACTCCAAAAACAGATTAAAAGGCTAAAGTGGAGAATTCTCTCTCCCCCAAGTTGACCTAACTGAATCTAATTCGAGAGACCGATTTGGAAAACATGCGACCCAACCACAGATGTGTGCGAATTTATTTACTTGCGTTCTTCTCTCCGATTCCTTCTTTTCTCTGCCATTAACACGATCAAATCACTAGTTATCGTCTTTTCTCCTTCATTATTGTCCTAAATTTACTAAATCATCTTCTCTCTGTCATTAACACAATAAAATCGCCAGTTACGTCTTTTTCCTTTCATTGTTGTTCTAAATTTGCTGAATTCGGAGTGCAGTCTTAAAGCAAATATCAGTCATTGTATCTTGGGGCTCTTTTGCTATCAACTCTTTACTGCAAGAGGATATACATCCTAAAAAGGCAAAAATGGCTTACAGAACAGTGCAAACACGCCTTTACTCCCGTATTCAATTCACACATTCCAATATTTACCGACATTCAATCAATAAAAGTGAAGTGATATTGCATTTTTGCAGAATGAAAACTAATCTTTAACCAAAGGATCATGGGTTAGCAAGAGACAAATTCTAACCTAATAACCACATCAAATTCTAACCCATTTACGTTCAATATAAGCATGATTTTGCCTCTGTAGAACGAATATTTTGAGGCTGCAAGATTAAGGTCACTATACTAGTAATTTAAAGTCTTGTGTGGTTTGTAATCATCATTAGACTACAATCTGACTATAGTGTGTAGTAAAGGAAGAGAAATTGAGTTGAACAACTTGTATTCGTATGTTTTATTTTATATCTTTTGATTACAGGCTTGCTGGAATATATACAAAGAAATAGTTCGTATATGGTAACCAATTATTATAGGATTTGCTGTGAATAAATGCTGGAATCGAGTCACTAGCCGTTGGAATGACTTTTTGCATGAATATCGTGATGCTGGAAATCCTCTTGCCATAGCTATGCAGATTGCCATGTTTGTCCCAAATCAGTCATATTTGTTTTCTAAATTGACGATGATGCCAGATCTTCATTCCTATCGGTTCCTCTCAAGTTGGGACTTGTCATGCAATGAACTTCCAACTTGTCCCGGAAAGTAGTGAATAACAGTTTGGGGAGAGCTTTTGTTAGCATATAGGCAATCTGGAGAGAGGACGGTACATGTTTTTTTTGTAGGGATCCTTGAGCAACTTTCTCCCCAACAAAGTGAACATCGAGTTCTATATGTTTGGTTCTCGCGTGGAAGACTAGATTCTTAGTCATTTGTAATGCACTCATGTTGTTGCAATATAAGAGGTGTTTTTGATGGTTGAAGGTCAATGTCGTGCAGCAGGAACATGATCCAAGTTAGCTCAATAGCTGTAGATGCCATTGATCTATATTCGGCTTCAGTCCTTAGATTGAACAACTGTGCCTTGTTTCTTTGAGCTCTAAGAGATTAGGTTTCCTCCAAGATAAACACAATATCCTGTTGTACTTCTTCTAGTATATGAACAACCTGCCCAATCAGAATAAAAAAAAAAAAAAACATAAAAAGTAAGAGAACTTTATAATAAAGAACGAAAGATCAAAGTCTAATGTGCCTCTCAAATATCTAAGGATGTGTTTGACAGTTCAAAAATTAGCCTTGGTTGGAGATTGAAATTTTTGACAAACTCAATTGACTACATGTGTAATATCTAGTCGTAAGAAAGTGAGATATTGTAAGCTTCCCACAATAGCTCTGTATTCTGTGTGATTGACGAGGTCTTCATCATTAGAAGCAAGTGTGACTTTGGTAGCCATTGGAGTTTTGATTGATGAACAGTCACCCATGTTAGTTTTGTTTAATAAATCCCTTGTGTATTTTGCTTGACATAAAAATAGCCCTTTGTTGAATCGTCACACTTCAATACCAAGAAAATATTTTAACATTCCGAGATCCTTTAGTGCAAGTTTGGAGCTTAATGTCTTGATAATATCATGGATGGCAGCATCATTATTTCCTGTTACAATAACATCATCGGCATATATAAGTATGAGAATAATAATATCATTGTAATGATAAGTGAATGAGGAGTTGTCAGCTTTGCTACTAAGGAATCCAAGATCATTTAAAACAGTAGAAAGACACTCAAACTAGGTTCTCGGAGCCTGTTTAAGGCCATAAATTGACTTGTGTAACCTGCAAACAAAGGATGGATGGTCTTGATCTTCAAAGCCAGGAGGTTGTTCCATGTAGACGATTTCATTCAGATGTCCATGGAGAATGCATTTCTTACATCTAGTTGTTTCAACTTCCAATTCAAGCTTACAGCTATGGCAATGACGAGCCTAATAATAGTGGATTTTATTACCGGACTGAAAGTTTCATTAAAGTCAATGTCCAGTGTAACGCCCCCAAAATTTTAAAGGCATATATAATACTAAAACATTCAAAAAAACTCATATAACCATAAAAATTTCATATGACTTAAATAAAACTCGCAAATAAATTAACTAGTTAAATATTTATAATTATGAATAATCATAGATAACCACATATCTCTAAAATAAATCCTAATTAAATAATGAAACGAAAAAAACTCCCAAAAGTTCTAATGCCTAGGGAACCAAATGACAGCAAAAGTGCGGTTAAATCTATTCTCTAAATGCACAATCCTTCAATTATCTGGAATTACAATAAATTATAGTGAGCTTTAAGCTCAGTAAGCATACTAGTTTTTCATAAACATAAAATACATACATACTTATATACAACGTATTTATATACAATACATGTACATGATATGGCATAGGATGAAAATCATGTTTGTTTTTCAAAAAATTCAATAACACTTAAATATCATATAACATTCTTTCAAAATTTCCTAAGAATATCTCCCTTCAATTATCTCTTAGTAGGACTTTACCTATCACTTAACACTGAATGAGTCAATATCATCCATCGATGATATACCGTATATAAGGTAAGCGCAAGTGAGGCATATAATTTTTTAAAAATAATAAATACTCATACCCAAAGGTAAGAACCACACCCTCAACCTAATCATCGGTGAGTGCTCCCACATGCACAAATACTTCTTCACACGAATGTGAAGACCACTATACCCAGAGACACCCCTTAGGCCTCTCCCATATCATACGGAACAATGAACAATAACAATAATATCAAACACGAAGAAATTGCCACAATAAACAATAAAGGCTCTACATAACTTATAATTGCCTACTAAGAAAGTAATAAAATTCGATATCCTAGCACATAAAATTTAACTTTCATAAACACTTTCCTTACAAAAACACTTTCTCATTACTTTAAACACAATGCGCATATCCATACTTAAATGCCAATGCACGTGACATAAAGGTAATCACAATAATACGATCATAAACAATTACAATCATAATAACACATATATTCATAAACAATCACATAAACCATATCAAAACAATATTTTTGTAAGAATTTATAACTGAAAAATATTCTTAAAAATATATTCAAACATATACATATGTTTATTGTGATTCTCTTTTAAAAAATCTAGTATACTTACCTTTCGACGATCACAATAAAATCTAGTTTAAACATTTCAACCTATAATAAAAATTCGCATTTATGAGACTTTTATACACTACCACAAATACATATAATCTCATTAGACCTCAAATTCCTCATAAAACTAAGCCTTTTCATTGTCTAAACTTAATCAATTATCCTGACAGCATTATACTATATGCTGAGTAACCATCAATCATTTATTTTTAGAAAATACAATATATTCCCTAATACCATAAAATTTTGCAGAGATAGTAAAGACATATAGACAGTAAGTTATTAAAATTTTTGAGTCTAAATTCATACTTTAACTATTCCAAATATATTTTATTTTCAAAACATCAAATTCTGCCAAACAAAAATTGACAATGAGCTATTTTCATTCAAAATTTCGTAACAAATCATAGACATAGAATTTTATCCTAAAAAATTTTAGTATATTAAAATATACATAATAAAAAATCAGTATATAAAATTTTATAATTTTTTAAAATATTTTATTTAACTAAAATAATTCCGTCATTTAGTTTTTCTACAAAAACATACAATTTTCTGCATCCTGGGGTCAGATTCGAAAAATCATTAAAAATTGAAAACATAATAATTTTTTATCAAACAAAATTTATAATAACCCTAAAGATATCTAGTTTATTCACTTAAAACAGTTTTAACAAATTCGAAATACATAATTTTATAAAATTCGCGAATTGAGCCACTGTCATAATATTATCTCTTGCAAAAATTTTATTTTCTATTAACTATCTCTCCATAAATAAAAATTATCTAACTTCACAATCATGAAATTTAACCCTAACATCATAATTTGATTATAAATTTCAATCATCATGTTCTACAAAACTTAATAACAAAATCGCTTATTACTAATAATAAACTATTAATCCAAAAACTGATATAAAATAAGAAAAAGAAAACTTACTATTTCTTCTTCGCCTTTTCCCTTTTCTTTGTCTCTTATTCTTGCTCTATTTTTTTCCTCCCAAATACGTGAAAACCCTAAGCACAAATAAACCCTTCTATTTATACTAGAATAATTTATCAATTCAGTTCTTAATTTAACTCTTTTTATCTATTTGACCCCAAATTTATAATTTATTCTTAAAATATTCAACTATTTCATATATAAGACATATACATCCCCAAAAGTATAACTTATTATCTATCTATAAATATATAATATAAATTAAAGAAAACTAAGGTGTTACACCTAGAATTTGTGTAAATCCTTTAGCAACCAACCTAGTTTTATAGCTATCGATTGTGCCATCTTCCTTGTATTTGATTTGATATACCCATTTTGATCCAACGGTGTTGGTGTTCATTGGTCTAGGTACTAGCGTCCAAGTTTTGTTTTGATAAAGTGCTTGAATTTCTTCATTCATGGCTGTTACCCAAAAGGAATTTTTGAAAGCCATTTTATGCGTCTTTGGTTTTGTCTGAGGCATGTGGCTAGTTAGTAAGGCTAGGTTTGGATTATTTTTGAGTTTGTGTTCGGTGATCATGGAGTGAATATTGGATGAGGATATTGGTTCAGGCACTGAAGAAATTTCACGTGGACTTGGTTGTGGGATAGTTAAATCAACTATCAAGTGGTTTGAGATGTCAGAAGGAAAATTGGTGTGAATTTGTTTATCTCTTAATTCAGTGTTACCATTGTTTGGAGTTGTTGAAGTGGAATTCTTGCTTTCGGTTTGGGCAATGGATGAATTGTTGAGTGAATTGCTTTGAGTTGTTATAGGTGCACTCTCGGTTTCAGTTTGGTGGCTTTGTACAAGAGGTTGATTGTTTGGTGTGGTGGTGTCATGGTTTTGAATTGTTGTAGGTCCATTCTCAGTTTCAGTTTGATGGCTTTGTGTAGCAGGTGAATTATTTTGTGCTAAGGTGTCATGGCTTTGAATTATTGCAGATGCAATGCCTTGATTTATGATATCATGGCAAAATAATAATGGTGCAACATCAAGAGGTTTAGTCTCAGTTTCAATTTGATGACTTTGTGAAATAGGTGAATTTTTTGGTGTTGTGGTGCCATGGCTTTGAATTGCTGTAGGTGAATTGCATGAAGTTGAACGTGAGGCTGTTTGATAGCCATTCATCTTGTGAATGAAAGGTAGTCAACTCACTTGGTTCCAAAATAGAAAAAGAATTGAACTTTTTAGCAAAAGGAAAATTATTTTCGTCAAATATCACATGCTGAGATATATAAACACTTATTTGTTTGTGGATTCAAATACCTATATCTCTTATGTAAAGGAATATAGCCAATAAAATGCATGGATAGATTTTTCTATCAAATTTATTCTTGTTATAATCCCTTAAGTAAAGAAAATATTTACACCCTAAAGTTCTTAAATTGCTATAAATTGGCATGCTTTTGTAAAACTTTTGATATGGGTTTTCTCCTTTAAGGGTGGATAAGGGTAATTTATTGATAATATATGCATTAGTTAAAAATGAATCAACCCAAAATTTTAAAGGTAACGAAGCATGAAACATCATAGTGAAAGCAATCTCAGTTATCTATCTATGTTTCTGTTCCACAACACCATTTTGCTTAGGTGTGTAAGGGTAAAAAATTTATCTTTGAATTTCATATTACTCAAGATGATTGATAAAGAACGTTAAATTGAATTCTCCTCCTCCATCACATTGAAAAATCTTTATTTTTCTCTCTAGTCGATTTTTTACCTATCTCTAGAATGTCAAAAAAATATTCGAAAAAATTAGATTTACTCTTCGAATGAAATAACCATAAAAATCGAGAAAAATTATTAATGAATAAAGTATAGAACCAAAATTTTTGTGTAAAAGTTATAGGAGTAGGACCCCACAAATCACAGTAAATTTTTTCTAAAAAAAATTTAATATTTTATTGGTTAATTTAAAGGATTGTTTACAGCCCTTTCTAATTGACATTAAATACATATATTAAGTTGTTTTGTCCAATTAAAAAAGCTGAAATTTTGCTATTTTTTAATGTTTTCAAAACCTTAGAATTTGCGTGGCCAAGTCTTTTATGCCATAAGTAGTAATGTTTAGGGTTTCCTTTTATTGCACTCGAAGCATCATTGTGAGACTCCTCCAATCTTTTATACCATAAGTTGTAATGTTTAGGGTTTCCTTTTATTGCACTCGAAACATCATTGTGAGACTCCTCCAGCTTGTGGAGTTTTTCTTGTCTACATCATCTCACTAAAATTTGATTTTCCTGACTCTTAACAACAAAACTGTCAAGGTTAAAAATAAAGAAGCATTGGTTATCATCAACAAGTTGACTAACAGATAAAAGATTTTTTTTTAGTTTAGGAACAACCAAAACATCGTTAAGTTTTATTTTTCCATTGGTTGTATTTACAGAGGTATCACCTATATAAAAGATTTGTATTCCTTATATATTACCAATAAAAATTTTATCAAACCCTCTACAAGGCATGATACGCTCAATGTTACTTAGATTATTGGTCATATGAGAGGCAGCCCCAGAGTCTGCATAAAATTGTTGATCTGTAGTTTCGTCTAAGTTTATGACAGCAACAGCTTGACATTCCTCTTCTTCAGGATATGAGTATTCATGCTTCTTCTAACAAACAGTAGTACTGTGATTTGGTTTTTCACATATTTGACAAATAATATTTATTTTGTTGTTTCCTTTGGGTTCAAGAGCATTTATCTTTGGAGTGGATTGATTATTGTGGTTGTTGCTATTGTAATTTGTTAAATTTGGTGTGTTGAAGCTGTTTCGTCCTCCAGCATTTGGGTGTGGTCCTCTGCCACGTGAGCCATTCCTTCCACATCTTTGGTTCCTTCCTCGTCCCCTTTGACCAAAGAATGCTTGTTTATGGTTTGCAATAGATCTCTCCTCTTCATCTTTTTGGATAATTACCATTTATTCATGATTTTACAGAGCATGAATAAATTGCTTTAAACTTGGATAGGGTGGCTTTGCTAGCATAGCAATTTTAAAGTCTGCATATCTTAGTCCCAAGACATGAGCAATTTGAAAGATTTTGTCTTCATCAGTGATAGGTTTTCCAATGGCAGCCAACTTGCCTCATTATTCTTTAATCTCTTGACAAAGTCTTCTAAGTTTAATGTTCCTTTTTTTAAGGAATAGAGATTGTCTTTGAGCAGCGTTTATTACTCTTTTGTTGCAGGTAGCATATTTTATTTGATGGTGAGCCAGATTTCAAGGGCTGTTTGAATTCTGACTATCATGCTTAACACATCTTCATTCATTATGCTCCTGAGCCAAGTGGGGAGAAGTTTATCATTGTTCACCATGCGATAAACTCTGGATTAATGGTCTCTTTTTCATCTTCCGTGATGATCTTGCTTGGAGTTGAAATATTGGTAAGATAATGTTCTATTCCGAGGCTTCCAATGAGAGAGAATTTGTGCGCTCCATCAAAGATAATTTTCAGTTGAAAGTTTAATTGAAACTAAACTTACACATTGATGGAAAGATTTGAGGAGACAAGACATTTTCTATTTGAGAGTTTGTTGCCATGGCCCTCATACCATAAAGAAACATAAATTGAGTAAATAACTTGTACTCATATGTGTTTTAGTTTTTTAATAGCTTTTTATTACAAGCTTGCTGGAATATATACAAAGAAATAGTTAGTATGTGGTAACCAATTATTACAGGATTTGCTGTGAATGAATGCTGGAATTAAGTCACTAGCCGTTGGAATTATTTTTCTGCATGAATATCGTGATGCTGGAAATCCTCTTGCCATAGCTATGCAGATTGCCACGTTTGTCTCCAAATCAGTCATATTTGATTCCTGAATTGACAACCATGCCAGATCTTCATTACTATCATGTAGAAGACTGCGATCCAAACATACACTATCTGATTAAGTGTAAAATGACGAAATGTATAGTTAAAACAAATGCATGTGGACATATACAGAAGAACTCTGTATATTAATGTGCTCAGTTAAACATGAATAGTTGTCTTTCATCTGGGCACAGGTAGTCGGATCCTTTTTTGGTCATAATTGTAAGTGGCAATAAGTAGAATATTTTGGTTTAAAAGGAAGGTAGCAAGTCCAATTAAACTATAAATAGAGTCTTCTGTTAGAATAATATCCCATTCAATAATCTAATTTTGGTATATGAATGATTTGGGTTGCCAAATTACAACAAAAACTTAATATGAAAATTTCTATATAAACCTTTCTCGAACTCCTTTGTTACTACACAACTTTGCAAGATATCTTTTGTTGCATAGAAAATTAAAAACAAAATGGAGAAAATTAGCGCACTTCAATTCGTTTTGATGGTTTCTCTGGTGTTGGGGCTTATTGTTGAGCAGTCTTCAGCCTCGTGCTCCGAAGACTGTTTTGGAAGTTGCATGCCAGGTCGTGTTGGCAGAGATATAAGTGCATGTATCCGTCAGTGCTTAAAACAATGCCAGCCTCCGAATTCAGCTTCTTTTGACACTCTCACTATCACGGATGCCCAATCCTTCTGCAAGCTCGGTTGTGTATCCTCCTTGTGTGTCAACCTTAGCACTGAAAAAAACCAGGTAACTAAATTTCAAGCTCGGTTTGAACTCCCTATCTTGCTTCGATTTGAACACCGAATCATTATGACCCTAAGTTACATGTGAAGTGACCAATTAATTTAAATATCTACTCGGAATTCTTAGTTAATTTTCTTTGTATTTTCTCAGGCGAAAAGAAGGTGAAAAGCTGCGTGGAATCCTGCTCAAAGACTTGCACCAATATATAATCACAGCTACCTTGCTGCTGAATTAATTTTGTGATGATTATCGTTAAAATGAATAAATAATGTCTTAGCCAGTCTTTTGGCTATTATATCTTCATTTACAATTCAAATCGATAAAAGTGAAGTGATATTTTGCAGAATGAAATCTCCTCTTTGACCAAAGTATCAAGGGTTTAGCGTGATACAAATTCTAACCTAATACCACATCAAATTTTGAACAATTTACTTTGAGTATAAGATGATTTTGTCTTGTAAATTTGAATGGTAATTAGTATCAGTAATTGCAACCATCGTATATTGAGCTGATATCTAGTTTTCAGGCTTGTTGAAGAAAAACAAAATCATGTAAAACGACTAGGCACAACAGTATCCACAATCGTTAAGCTTCTTGACAATTAGCAACTACAACAGACCATCTTCTTCCTGAACCAAATTCAAGCTTGAACAGTGAATTTCAAAATCATGAGCATCTCCACGAGCTGCGTCAAGTTATTAAAAAAATAATAATAATAACATCGCCTCATTTTTACCAATTTATAATCATGACACTAGCCATTTTTAATTTTGGCTCCCACTGTAGTCACTCTTGAAAGAAAGTTAAAAAAGCTCTATTATTAGTGAGTCAGGTGATAGCACGCCGTAGTTTTTTCATGTATTGCTTCAACTTTTAGTGAGATAAACCTGAATCATGAAGATGTCAAGCAATTACCTACAAAATTTTCTGAACGCAAGCCATTTGGTTCTTGATCTTAAGGTCATTGAGACTATGATCTCTGCGGCAAAACAAACCCATCCTTGCATTCACATTTCCTTGGGATCTTGAAAACCATAAAATGGGTTTTCCTTTTATTAGAATTAAAATCCCATAATTATAAGTTTGTCCACTTTCATTAAAGGAAGATTCCACGCATACACATTTATATGAACCTAGCCAAACCACATACATCTTTGAGCTAAGCCACATACACGCATGATCCACTTAACTTAATTTTCAATCATTAAAAAGAATTAATTTTGCATGTAAATTTTACCATAAAATCTCCTATATAAATTAACCTTTCTGTTCAACTGAGCTTGTCACACAGTAGTCTTCTTGCATAAACGAAAAGGGAAGTTAAAAAAAATAGAGAGAAAAGTAGTGAAAGTTGAGTTGCTTTTACTGTTTTCTTTGATGTTTGGACTTCTTGTTGGGCATTTCCTCAGATAACAAGTGGATACGAAGCGATACATGCATCGAAGGCTGCTGGGATTTGTACAAAACTTATGCTTTATGTCTCCTCTAAACTCTTCATCACAATCTCTTACCTTTTTCGGCAACATTTTTTCGATGTAACAGTCTAGGTTTAACAATTAATTAAATATTATTTGCTTTGAGTACACAATTTATTATCAGCTTACTTTTGAACTTTGCAATGAAAAATACATTTACTTAATTACAATAATCTCAAATTATATAAACTACTTGTTAGCAATTTGAGATATGGCATTTTTTTTTTCCTTTGAACCTCACATCCTCGTAAGTTAGTTATAACAGATATTTCACAAAATAAAATGCATATTATAAACCAAAATATCTCTACATCTGGTTACAGTTGACTTTGATACCATACATAACAGCTTAGATCTAATAACTAAGTAAATATTGTTCGTTTTGAGCACACAACCTATCACAAATTTACTCTTAAACTATACAATCAAAGACGCATTTACTTAATTAGGAGAATTCAAACTATAGAAGCCACCCGTTAGCAACATGAGATATGACACAAATTGCCAATATTTCTGCACCCTCGGTTGTGCTAGCCTTTTGTGCACTAACCTTAGCACCAAAGACAACCCTGGTAATTTAAAATCACTGTGTCTGATCTCTTTCTCTCGTTAATTCTTCCATGCAAAGACTCGCAGAAATTCATGTATATTCTTTTATTGTTTGTCAGATGAAGGGAAAGTGGGAGCCTGTGTGGATTCCTGCTCAAAGACTTGCACCAAGAAAAATCATCCACCATCTAAGAACGACTAATGTTTTGTTGCAGCTACTGTGTCATTGTCCCTTTCCAGCGAATAATAAAGTTTGATACATATTTGGCTGTCTACATGTTTGTGAGTGCTCATGATTTTGAAGAGAAAAGGGAAATGATAATAGAAACTTGTATTTGGGTGAGGATTAATTACACTAAGGATGATACTTAAAATGGTAAGAGGTTAACAAGTTACAAATTCAAACCATATATCCTAATTAAATTATACAGGAAATCACAATTATCTTGAGTTTAATCGTATAATAATGAAATTCATTTCACTAAATGATTATTCAAGATCCATTGTAACACATCATTCGTATAACAATTCAAATAATACTTTCAAATATATTTTTTAAATTTCTGAAATTGTCAAGTGTACAATAATTAAAATAAAATTAATATATATATGATATAATATTTAAATTTGTATAACTTATTTTATTCTTATTTTGAAAATATTTTACATTAAAACAAATTGATTTTTAAATTAAAAATTTTTTCTTATTTCTCGAAATTTATTATCCAATAAAAAAATTTTGTTAAAGTAATTTTAAAAAACATCCTAGTAAATAAGTAAAATTTACAAGGAAAGAACACACTAAAAAGTACATTAGATTATTTTTCCTTTCTAAGAGTAAAGCTATAATTAAGTTGGTCCACCTTCATTTATTGCATATTGAATGGATGCATAACTAAGTTGAATTGTGGCCAAAACAATATATTAATGTTACTTAATATCATTCACAATTTACTAATATTTATATATAAGCTGAAGACAAAGTGGAAGGCTGCTTGGATTCTTGCTCGAAGACTCGTACCAAGAATTATTATAAACCACCAACTAAGAACAACTGATTAAATTTTTCTTGGTGCCAAGTGTACTTCATGATTATCCTAATGAATAATTAAGTCTGACAAATCTCCATTCGGCTACATTTTCCTTTGTTTACTTGTTTCCCATACCCATTTCAGTGTGCTGACTTTTGAATAGAATAGAAAAGTGAAATGATTAAGAAAATTTGTCTTTTACTGTATGGTTTTCACAGTTCTACTAAGGATTAAATTTATAGGATTATGGGATAGAATGTTACAATTTTTAATCATATTCTAATTAATTAAAATACTATTGTAACATTTTTAATAATAACAATTTAAAAAAAAATGTTGGTAGTATATTATTGGAGCCTCTTATACAAAGTCGTAATTTTGAAATCAGTATTGAATATAATTATTTGGGTCTTTACTTTTAAGTCTAAATTACATCAATTTGATATAATGATCCATTATTCATACTCTTGCAAATATCAAAAATTAAAAAATAATAATTATTTATATCCGTAAAATAAAATCCATCAATAATTAAAAATAATAATAATTATTTAGATTCACGTGATAACATTTATTTATCATGAATTAAATAAAATAAAAAAATAGTATTTATCATTAATTTTATGTTAATCAAAATATAAATTTTATATCTTAATTTTATATATATAATATTAATCTTTTTATCTGCAACTTTCACATTTAATATTATAACTAAGTATGGTAGTTTCACAATAACAAATGTGGTTAAAAATAATTGTTTTTTTCCAGTAATGCATGCTCGCTTTTGCCTGTGGCTTGCATTATTGTTAAATTTTAAAATCGAGAAATCACGGCAAAATATTTTAAACAGAGTCATGCCAATTGGTCCTTAGTCTTTAAGAATATCTTATATCTCCTTCACTCGATTTCCATTTATTGAAAAATGTTTGCAGTAAAATCTACCACACAGAAAACCCTACCATGAACAATTCTATATAAACCTTCCACTTAGCTTGTAACATTCATTTACCTTCGTTTTGCATAGAGAGACAGGAAAAAATAAAATGGAGAACAGTAGAACCCAGACTAATCTTTTGATTGTTTGTTTGGTGGTAGGGCTCCTTGTTGGGCAATCTACTGCTTCTTTCAAGGATTGCTACAAGAATTGCTTTATATTATGTCTTATAACAGGGAAAAATTTGGCTTCATGCGCAGCCAAATGCTTAAAAGACTGCATCTTTCCAATTTCTTTAGTGAATATGAACGACACTCTAGATTTCTGTAAGCTTGGCTGTGCTTCTTCCCTGTGCAGCAATCTTAGCACTAGAGAGAATCCTGGTAAATATCTAAATCTCAGTTCCCCTCTCCTCTTTCTCTCTCTTTCTCTCAAACGAATGAAGAAATTCGTACTGAAATTTTGTAATGTTTGTTTTCAGCTGAAGAGAAAGTGGAAAACTGCGTGAATTCCTGTTCAAAGACGTGCACCAAGAATTAATCATCATTTAAAAAACAACTAATGTTTCATGGGTGCTATTTGTCTGCCAGTGAATAAAATCTGATGAACATTTGTGTATGCTGATGATTTTCAATAGATATTAAAGATGGTATTTGAAAGGCTCCTCACAATTCTAACCATAGGCTAATCAAAATACTCAAATATTGGTGGTGAGGAATTAATTCTGGTGAACCATTACACCCACAGTCGTACCTTAATTTCTCCAATAGGAAACATGGAAGAAGATATTGATATTGGCATGGCAGATAATGTTTCAAAATTGCAGAAAGCTCAGAGATTCGTTGATATAATGCAGAAACTCGAAGCCGCACTTCTGAATAACGGTTCTGACATATCAAACCACGGGGAAAAATTAGTGAAAGAACATCCTGAATACCATTTGATTATCGATTGTTATGCATTATCAATTGACATCGACGTGACAAGTACCGATTGAAATTTCCGAAGCTCGAATCACTTTTCCACCACCGACTATGCCCATGTTAAGAAAAAGATTGGCAACCAATTGGATTGAACCATTGTAGATCTGCGGGAGCTCTTAACCTCAGCCATTATTAAGGTTGTTTCAGTCACAGCATCAACCACAATTGGCAAACCGCTTCCAGAACATGTTCTTCGAAAGACAACTCATGCATGCGTTCGAGCTCTTGCACACGGTGCAGCAAAGAAGGAGATTCTTGATTTTGTAGATTGCATTGCAGAATGGGAAATATCCCACCAAATCTATCTGGAATACTTAACTGTGTTTTTCCTTTCATTCTTATAAGAATTAGATACTTCTTCTCATTTTTCCAACCAATTGATAGTGCTTTTGGCAGAGCACGAGGGAGGCATCAAATTAAAGTGCTTTTCAAAACCACTTTTACATCATTTGCTTTCTAAAATTTTTCAAGTAATTTTTTTTTAATGTGGAAAGAATGTATTTTAAAATGTATTTTACAAAATTCATCCAAGTATTGACTATATAAAAACCATTTTAGCAATGCCAAAAGCACTTCCAACCATGGCCTAGTTCAACTTCCTCTTTGTGGGTTTGCTTTGTGTACCATAGCATCATTCTCCTATCCACTTCCATCTCTATTGGCTGAAAATGTTTTGTCATAAAATATTACTCCAACAACCCACCAAGAGGCACCAGAACACCTATATAAAACCTTTTCTAGGAGTTCAGCTAGCTGCTATTCAACTTAGCTTTGTTTTATTTTCCTTCTTGCATGAAACAGGGTCAAGAAAATGGAGAAGAGAAAAGTTGAGTCGCTTCTGATTGTGTGTTTAGTTTTGGGGCTTCTTGTTGGGCAATCTACAGCTGCTTTTAAGGATTGCTACGAGTCTTGCTTCATTATATGTTTTATTGCACCTGGGAATAAGCTTGTTTCATGCGCAGCAAAGTGCTTGAAAGACTACATATTTACCCCCAATTTACACGCTCTGAATCTCAAAGACACCCAATATTTCTGCAAGCATGGCTGTGCTACCTCCTTGTGCACCAATCTTAGCACCAAAAACAACCCTGGTAATTATTTAAATCTCAATTCTTCCTCCCTGTTTTAAATTCTCAAAGACTGGATTATTGCAGGAACTGATAATTTATTTTCCTGTTTATCAGCTGGAGAGAAAGTGGAAGGCTGTGTGGTTCCTGCTCGAAGACCTGCAGCAAGGATTGATCCATCACCATCTTACCAATACCAAGAACAACCATGTTCAATTAGTCTGTGGTTATTATTGAATCGTTGGTAGAATTAGGAAAGAAAATGACAGAATTAAATACAAATATTCCATCATGAGTACTTTCACAACTTTTGTTTTAACCATGTGGTTCTTCAAGGCATATAATAAATTTTCTTCTCACAATTATGGTTCATTTGTCTACCACATTGTCATATCAAATTAATTTAGTTTCCATATATTGAAAAGTTTTAGTTGCCAAATCAAAATTTAGTCCTCAAATACATTGCAATAACTGACTCCCATATATATAATCCTTCCCAATATTAATTTTAATTCACCTTAGCCTTTCTCTTGCATAGAGAACAAATAAAAAGGAAATGGAGAAAATTAGCACAGTTGGATTTGTTTTGATGCTCTCTCTGGTGTTGGGGCTTATTGTTGGGCAGTCTTCGGCCTCGTGCTCCGAAGACTGTTTTGGAAGTTGCTTGCCAGGTGGTGCTGGCAGAGATATAAGTGCACGTATCCGTAAGTGCTTAAATTAATGCAAGCTTCCGAAGTCAGCTTCTTTTGACACACTCACTATCACAGACGCCCAATCCTTCTGCAAGCTCGGTTGTGTATCCTCCTTGTGTGTCAATTAGCACCAAAAATAAACCAGGTTACTAAATTTCAAGCTCTGTTTGAACTCCCTATCTTGCTTCGATTTGAAAATCGAATCATTATAACCTACATGTACATATTACCTAAAGGGACCTGTTAGTTTAAATATTAATGTCGAATTCTTAATAATTTTCTTTCTTTTTTTTGGTTTCTCTCAGGCGAGAAAAAAGTGAAAAGCTGCGTGTAATCTTGCTCAAAGACTTGCACCAAGATATAATTACATCTACCTTGCTGTTGAATTAATTTTGTGATGATTACCTTTAAAATGAATAAATAAAGTCTTAGCCAGTCTTTCGGCTGTTATATCTTCCTTTGCAATTCATTTTTCTGTCGAAGGCTTGAATTCCAATTGATAAAAGTGAAGTGATATTTTGCAGAATGAAATCTGGTCTTTAAACAAAGGATCATGGATTAGCATTATGCAAATTCTAACTCTAACCTAACAGCCACATCAAATTCTAAACAATTTACTTTAAACATAAGATGATTTTGCCTTAAAAATTTGAATGGTAATTAGTATCAGTAACTACGACCATCATATATTGAGCTGATATATCTTGAATTCCTTTCTTCACTAGATTTCAGGCTGGTTGAAGCCAAGAAAAAAAGAATGTAAAAAGACGAGGCATAAGGTACAGAAGCATTTTGTGACTGCGTGAGATTTCGTTACTCGTGGGGAATAATTTTAAATGGTGTTTCTCTAATTCCTTAGTTGCCTTACAACTTTGCAAGACAAATCTTCTATTGCATGGAATATTAGAGACAAAATGGAGGAAATTTAGTGCAGTTCAATCGTTTTAGCCTATAATTCTTTCCAAATTCTCAAGGGAACACACAACATACTATTACATCATAGGATCATTTATTTAGAATTTAGTCTTCTAATTTAGGAAGCAGATATTTTGTCCTTGGGATTTTATTGATTATTTTTAAATTTGGCTCCCAATTTTAGAAAACAAATAATTCACATCTTAATTAACTAGTCAGGTGATTGAACACCTTAGATTTTTCATATATTGCTACAACTTTTGCCGAGGTAAACCTGAATCATGAAGATGTCAAGCAACTACCTACAAAATTTTATGAAAACAGGGCTTTTGGTGGTTGTTGAGCTTAAGGTCTTTGAGAATATGATCTCTATGAGCCAAAACAAACCCATTCGAGCATTAACATTACCTTGGGATCTTAGAAAATAATAAAATAAATTTTTATTAAAAAAATTTTAAATAAGATGGTCCTACCACATCAGTATGACTGACGTAGAAAGACTATCTAATTAATGAAATAAGAAAAATTTATTTATTAATATTGAATGAAAAAAAAATCAAAGAAATATTATATGAATTTTTTTATTATATTAATTAAATAGTATGATCTTTTTTTATTTTTTTTTATTTACTCCTAATACATAAATTTCTTTCGTTTCATTAATTGAATGATCTCATCACATTAGTTATATAAACGTAATAAAACCATCTCACTTAATTTTTTTTTGTTTGTTTCCATTTCATAAGAATTAAAATCTCTTAATTATAAGTTTGTCCACTTTCATTAAAGGAAGATTCATGCATGTGCATTTATATGAACGTAGCCAAACCACGTACATGTTTGAGCTAAGCCACATACACATCTGATCCATCTGATTCATTTAACTCAATTTTCAGTCATTATATAAAATTAATTTTGAATGTAAATATTACCATAAAAACTCCGATATAAATTCTATTCAACTAATCTTGTCACGCAGTAGTGTTCTTGCATAAACGAAAAGGGAAGTTGAGACAAAAAAAAAAAAGAAAGGAATGGAGAAAAGTAGAGTGACAGTTGAGTCTCTTTTGCTGGTTTGTATGATGTTGGGACTTCTTGTTGGGCATTCTACAGCTATCAAGTACAACAAGGTTTGCTACCGGATTTGCTTTCTCATATGTATTATAGGAAGCGATATAGGCCTTGAAGGTTGCGTTGATTTTTGCAAAAAATCATGCGTTACCTCTTCTCTAAACTTTTCACACAATCTCCAGCCTCTTTTGGCAACGTCGTTCCAATCACAGATAGCCAATATTTCTTCACCCTCGGTTGTGTTAGCCTTTTGTGCGCTAACCTTAGCACCAAAGACAACCCTGGTAATTTAATATCGCTGTGTCTGATCTCTTTCTTTCGTTAACTCTTGCATGCAAAGACTCGGAGAAATTCCTGTATAATTTCTTGTATTTTTTGTCAGATGAAGGGAAAGTGGGAGCCTGCGTGGATTCCTGCTCAAACACTTGCACCAAGACGAATCACCCACCATCTAAGAACGACTAATGTTCTGTCACAGCTATTCTGTTATTGTCTTTTTTCCAGTGAATAACAATGTTTGATACATATTTGGCTGGCTACATGTTTGTTTCCCTTGTTTGTGAGTGCCACTGATTTTCAAGAGAAAAGGGAAATGATAATGGAAACTTCTCCTTGGTTGAGGACTATTACACTAAATATGATACTTAAATGTTAAGAGGTTAACATGTACAAATTCAAACCATATCCTAATTAAAATTATAAAGGAAATCACAATTATCATGACTTTAATCATATAATGTTAAAATTCGTTATCACTAAATGATTATTCAAGACCCGTGCTCCATGTCATTCATATAACATTTGAATAATACTTTTAAAAATATTTTTTTATGTCTGAAATTATCAAGTATACAAATAATTACAATAAAATTGATATTTACATGACATCATAAATAAGTTTATATAATATATATAATAGGTAATGTGAAAATAAATTTTTAATTTAAAAATTAATTTTATTTTTATTTCGTAAAATTTATTATACGATAGAATAATTTTGTTAAAATAATTTTAAAATATCATATTGTGTAAGTAAAATTTACAAGGATTAAAGTTACTAAAAAATACATTAAATTATTTTTCCTTTCTAGTAGTAAAGCCATAATTATGTGTTGATCCACCTTTATTTATAGCATGTTGAATGTATGCATAACTATGTTCAATATGGCCAAAACAATATATTAATGCGGCTTAAATAAGTTACTTTTTCACTTTTATCTTTCTTTTGTTACTTGAAAATACAATGCATAAGAAACCCAATGCTTACAATCAAACATATCCATAATAAGGGCAAGCAAATGGAGAAGAGAAGAATTCATTCTCTTATGCTGGTTTGTTTGGTGTTAGGGCTTCTATTTGGGCAGTCTACAGCTTCTTTCAAGGAATGCTACAAGACTTGCTTGATTCTATGCTTAATAACAACTCACAAAAGCTTTTTCACTTACGTATTCACTTGCTTCAGAGTGTGCATTCTTCCCAACTCTTTGCCCACTCTGAAAGATACCCAATTCTTCTGCAAGCTCAGCTATGCTTCTTCCTTGTGTGCAAATCCGAGCACCGAAGACAACCCTGGTAATTTTACTTTATTTAATATAATTTCCTCTATCCTTTTCTTTGCACAGAAACAAAGAGTGATCATTCACAATTTGCCAATATATATATATATATATATATTGTCAGCTGAAGACAAAGTGGAAGGCTGAGTGGATCCTTGCTCTAAGACTTGTGCCAAGAATTATTTATAAATCGCCATCTAAGCACAACTGATTAAAGTTTCCTTGGTGCTGATGAATAATAAAGTCTGACAAATCCTCGTTCGGCTACATTTTCCTTTGTTCACTTGTTTTCCATACCCATTTCAGTGTGCTGACTTTTGAATAGAACAGTGAAACGATAAAGAGAGTTTGTCTTCTGCTATATGGTTTTCACAGTCCCACTAATGATTATATTTATAGGATTATGGGTTAGCATGTTACAATTTTTAATCATATCCTAATTAATTAAAATATTTACTCCAATGTTCACATCAAACACTAAAATAATAAAATAAATAAATAACATTAAATTTAAAATATTTATTTAAATTTATTTATACAAATTGGATATAATTAAAAGACTATTATCACATTTTTATAATTTATACTTTCCGAATATATTAATAACATATTATCAAATCTTCTTATTAAAAAAAAATCATAATTTTGGATCATTATTCACAAAAATAATAAAATAAAGAATAAAATTATGAAATTTATATATAAAATTAATACTTGAATTGATGTGATATTTGTTATTGATAATTATTTAACAAATAATTGTCTAATAATTTCTTAATTTATAGTAAACTTGTAGCACTTGTTAATAAATGACATATTAAATATTACGTTGATTAAAATATAAATTTTATATATTAATCTTATGTATAATATTAATCTTTTTATTTACAACTTTCACATTTAATATCATGACTAAGTATGGTAGTTTCACAATAATAAATGTGATGAAAAGAATAATTTCCAGTAATGCATGCCAGCTTTGGGCTGTAGCGTCTATGCCAGTAAATTTAAAAATCAAGCAATTACAGCAAAGTATTCTAAATAGAGTCATGCCAGTTGGTCCTTAGTCTGCAAGGTTTGTTAGTGAATAGTGACGGAAAACCCGACCATTAACAGTCCCATATAAACATTCCACTCAGCTTGTAACATTCATTTACTTTCGTTTTGCATAGAGAAAAAGGAAAACAATGGAGAAAAATAGGGCTCAGACTAATCTTCTGATAGTTTGTTTGGTGTTAGGGGTTCTTGTTGGGGAATCTACAGCTTCCTTCAAGGATTGCTACAAGAATTGCTTTATCTTATGTGCTATAACGGGAAAAAACTTGGCTTCATGCGCAGCCCAGTGCTTAAAAGACTGCATCTTTCCAATTTCTTCAGAGAATCTGAACGACACTCGAGATTTCTGTAAGCTTGGCTGTGCTTCTTCCCTGTGCAGCAATCTTAGCAGTAGAGAGAATCCTGGTAAATATCTAAATCTCTATTCCCCTCTTCTTTCTTTCTCTTTCTCTCACACTAATGAAGAAATTCATATTGAAATTTCGTAATGTTTGTTCTCAGCTGAAGAGACAGTGGAAAGCTGCGTGGACTTCTGTTCAAAGACGTGCACAAAGAATTAATCAACATTTAAAAGCAACTATTGTTTATGGTGCTATTTGTTATGCCAGTGAAATAAAATCTTATGAATATTTGTATTAGATGGTGATTTTCAATAGAAATTAAAGATGGTATTTGAAAGGTTCCTTATAATCGTAACCATAGGCTAATCGAAATACTATAATCGTAACCATAGGCTAATCGAAATACTCCAATATTCCTAGTGAGCAACTAGTTCCTCCCATAATTTCCATCCATTTCCGGGGGATTCATAATGTATTTTCAAAACCAGACAATGAGAATTTTAATAAGTTTTAAATCATCAAAATGTGGTTCTCATTGATGCTGGAAACATGAAAGAAGATATTGATCTTGACATTGCAGAAAACTTTCCCAAATTGCAGATAACTTTCCAAAATTGCAGATAACTTTCCAAAATTGCAGATAACTTTCCAAAATTGCACATAACTTTCCAAAATTGCAGATAACTTTCCAAAATTGCAGAAAACTCGAGAGATTCACTGATATAATGCAGAAAGTCAGAAGCCGCACTTCACGATAACGGTTCTGGTATATCAAACCACGGGGAAAAACTAGTGAAAGAACGTCCTGAGTATCAGTTGATTGTCGATTTTAATGCATTAGCAGTTGACATCAAAAATGAAATAGTAATCATTCACAATTTCATTCCTTACAAGTACGGGTTGAAATTTCCAGAGCTCAAATCACTTGTCCACTATCCAAACGACTATGCCCTCGTGAAAAAATATTGGCGACAATTGGATTTGGGGAGCTCTTATCCTCAGCAGTTAATATGGTTGCTTCGGTCACAGCAGCAACCACTTCCAGAACATGTTCTTCAAAAGACAATTCACGCATGTGATCGTGCTCTTGCACTCGATGCAGCAAAGAAGAAGATGCTTGATTTATTAGATTGCAGAATGGGAAATATTGCACCAAATCTATCTGCAATTGTTGGCAGTGTTGTTGCAGCAAATGCAAAACTTATTGCAACTGCTGCTGGTGATTCAACATTATCTAAGTTGCCTGAATGCAGCGAGAAAGGAGCAATAACGTGATATCTGAGATCTACACAGTTTTCAAATTCAAATACTTCCGCGTCATTTGTATTTTTCCCTATCATGTAGACTTTGCGGAGTCGAATTCAAGAAAAAAAAACATTCAAACTCTGTCTACATATAAGTTTCTAAAAAATCTCGCTGGGTTTTTCTTCGCAACATCGGAATATCGTGTTGGCTATCGGAAGCAGACGGAGATATTTCAAACTATACCGCCATCTCTGAGGATGCGTGCCTGAAGACACTTGCCTGCAAAATCTATACTTGCAGCACGTGTGGTTCTACCAGAGGGGATCATTCCGGGGGCGCAGGAAGAAAGTTCAGAGAAGAGATCAGGAACAAAATTGTAAAGTGGCAGGAGCCGAAAGAAAGATATGCAGTGACGGATATGAGAAAGCAGGCTGACAGAATACAATTTGGTGTACCTGAAGAGAGTTACTCGGGTGACAAACTCCTTGTACCGGTTGGTCAGAGCAAAATTGCAGCAAAATTTGCCAAGATTTTGAAGGGAAAACATTGTGGTGCTAGACTGCTAGTTCTTTTTGGACTGACATTGTTAAAAATTAAAATTTAACTATCAAACAAGCAAGAACAAAGATTGGAAGAAAAAATAATTTTCAAGGAAAAAACTTCTCTGTCTTATTTCATTGATCTCTCCAAACTTGAATCTTATATTACAAATTAGTAACAAACTACAATTGTCACTAATTATCTTAGCAGACTCAGCTGCTCAACTAACTATAATTTAGCTCAACTAATTTTTCAAAGACTGGATTAACTTCTTCGATGCAAAAGAAAGTAATGAGAAATAAGAATTAATCTAGTCACAAACATCAAGTCTAGCTTTTACGCCAGTGCAGGGGATTGAGCTCTCAATCCGCAGCAGCTTGGCAGCGGAACTCGAAGTACTTGCTTCTGGAGACAACAGTTTCAAAGGTCAACAAGATGGCCTAAATCATACATTAACTTTATTCAGATTGGCTGGGGTCTTGTCGATTTGAAGTGAGAGTCCCCAGCAATCATGCATGTAAATAGGACTAAATTTTACTATTGCTTCCAATAGTTTCGCTTAATTTGAGTTGATGCTTCAATAAATCCTGATATTAGTATTATTACAGTCTAGATTTCTTTATAGTTAGCTATATTTTTCTTTCATTCTTATAAGAATTAGATAGATCTTATCATGTTACATACCAATTGATAGTGCTTGTGGCAGAGCATGAGGGAAAACGTTAAATTAAAGTGCTTTTCAAAAACACTTCTATATCATTTGCTTTCAAAAAATTTTCAAGTATTTTTTTTAATGTAGAAAGAATGAATTTCAAAATGCATTTTTCTAAGATTCAGATAAGCTTTGACTCATTTTGGCAATGCCAAAAGCACTTACAATTCCAAAAGCACTTACAAACATGGCCTAGTTCAACTTCCTCATTGTGGGTTTCCTTTGTGTGCCATAACATCATTATCCCATCCACTTACTTCCATCTCTATTTGATGAAAATGTTTTGACATAAAATATTGCTCCAACAACCCAACAGAGGCATCAGACTACCTCTATATAAACTTTTCTAGAGCTCAGCTAGCTGCAATTCAGCTTAGCTTTGTCATATTGTCCTTCTTACATAAAACAGGGGCAAGAAAATGGAGAAGAGAAAAGTTGAGTGTCTTTTGATTGTGTGTTTAGTTCTGGGGCTTCTTGTTGGGCAATCTACAGCTGCCTTCAAGGATTGCTACGAGTCTTGCTTCATTATATGCTTTATTACACCAGGGAATAAGCTTGGTTCATGCGCAGCAAAGTGCTTAAAAGACTGCATATTTGGACCCAATTTGCACTCTCTGAATCTGAAAGATGGCCAATATTTCTGCAAGCTTGGCTGCGCTATCTCCTTGTGCACCAATCTCAGCACCAAAAGCAACCCTGGTAATTATTTCAAACGCAATTCTTCCTTCCTTCTTTTTAATTTTCTCAAAGACTGGATTACTGCAGGAACTGATGATTTATTTGCCTTTGTTCATCAGCTGGAGAGAAAGTGGAAGGCTGTGTGGATTCCTGCTCGAAGACCTGCAACAAGAATTGATCCATCACTATCTTACCAATACCAAGAACAACAATTTTCAATTAGTCTGTGGCTATTATTGAATTTGTTGTTATCTGAATTAATGAGTCTGAAATTGTTAATTTATCTGCAGAAATGAGTACAATTTGTCTTTGATGCCTTCCGCTAATCATATCATAGCATAGAAAGAGTCACAGGTTGGCATATATCAAGCATCCTAATTCCTAACCATATAGCTTGTTGAAACAATCCAATATTCACTACAATATTGGGCCACCACAAGCATGCTTTATTTAAGTTACAGATTTATTAAGACCAGCCTTAATTAAAACAAAGAATAACAAACAGAGTCCGAATATCAACAGATTCATTGAAAGAGAGACTCAAAACCTTCTCCTCAATTGAAAAGAAAGTTGAGCAAAACCCACCACTAAAAGTTATACAGCTTTATTTTGTAATGAATGGTAATGAATAGTCGTGTGTTGAAAAATAATCAGTGGCTGGAATGATTACAGGATTGAAGTAATTTAGAGTCATTTTCTTCTTCATATTGCTGTGAGTTGTCACTTTGTTGTTGCTACTAAGCCCGTACACCCAGTTGGGGAACAACATAATGCTGGCGTGCGGGAAAAGTGAGTGCATGATTGTAGAGAAGTCAGCTTGCAAAGGATTTGCTGTAAATAGGCTAGGAAATTGTCATGGATACGCAGTTTCCGGGATTTACAACGTAAAATTTACAGCTTAAAACATGAAACTTGCACATTTTTATATTGCAGATTTCTTATTCCATCTTGTTAAGTTTTCAATTTATGAATTTTATGATAACGATCCTTCACACTGTTCTATCCCAATACTCTCTCCTTAGTGGTTGCTGGACATCATTATTGAATGATGACATCACAGCTAAGCCTAAGTAATTTTGTATCACAAGACTAGGAAGAAAACTGAAAGTTCCAAGAGTTGCAACAGCAAGTAATTCATGCATGCACGTTACCTTCTACATCCAAATATGACAGCAAGAGCATTTTCAACAGAGGCAGGAATTCAGAACCCGCAGCGATGTATGCGCTTTATACGGCGGCACTACTGAGCAGAACATCTGAAAACAGAAACAACTAGAGCCCCATCTAAACTTCTTAAAGATCTCACCCTGTAGCATTTACCCCTATGAAAAAATCTGAATCATTTTGAAATTCCTTTCTACAAAAGCCATTACAAATTCATGATTCAAGTTAAGAAAGAACTGCAATCATTTCCCAAAATGGCTATAGATATCCAACAAAGTATGCAATTTAAGCAAGATTCAAACAGTAAATCGACATAAATAACCTGAGAACAAAAGCCACATGCTGCATATGACCAAAGAAGTAAAGACAATCTAATTTGTCTCCAACTGTCATGCAAAGAAATGAGACCAGCTTATGAATACCCCAAGCAAATATTAAATCAAATTTCAAAGATCGAGATATGTCAGTAATATAATCAAATTTTTGATGCACCAAGTGGAAAAAATAATTAGAAAGCTCTAAAACAAATATTACAACATAGCATCTAAAATATATTCCATCTCAAAGGGACAACTATTGGATTCCATGTCTTTATATTTGTAAATGATGCAGTTTAAACATGGGATAACCCAAAAATTGAAATATTCTCCCGCAGACTAGATTACTTTAAACAACAAAAAGGATTGGACTCTGTTAACTCTCTACTGCATAAGGATTTAGGAATTAACCAACTTCTACGAGATTCCTTCTCTTCATGAAAGAAAAAGGATAGCCACCAAGGACAATGAGATGATAGTGCATAATTCTGTGTAAATTAGCTTTCAATCGTCCGTTGCCTTGGGGGAATTTTCCGGTGTCTTCAAAACCGATGTCGTTGTATTACCTTTATGAGCCATAACAGCTGCCCTAAACTCTTCCACAATGGAAGCATCCTTGAATTTCAACGCAAATGTAGATAGAAGGTCCTTTCGTTCACCAGCACTGTTTAAGCAGGCAAAAGTGACACCTTTCTTCTCCATATTTGTGAGCTTCATGTCTGGATAGAGGCTAGCATTCAAAATCAACCTGTAATTTCCCCTAGCCCTCATGAGAAGCCTAGCTCTTCCCGTCATAGTGGTAGAAACATTCACCTTAAGTTCTCCCTTCCCACGCTCCTTCCATGCTCCATCAAAAAACTCAAAAAGCACTGAATCAGCGGAGAAAGCCACTTTCTCATTCTCTTCTCCAGTCTCAACCACAACTTCCTGCATAGATGGGAAAGCAGTTCCCCCACTCTTTGAAACAATAGAAGCCCCGGATGCATTAAGGAGGGAAGATTTTCCATTATTTATCTGTCCAAAAACAGAACCAGAACTAGAACTTAATGCAGACCCATCCTTTGATCCAAAAGAAAATGTTGAAGCAGAAAACCCAGTTCCGGCAAGTCCTGTGAAGGCATTTCGGCTACTTGAAAGCTGTCCAAATGAACTCAATCGGCTTGAATCAACATTTTTATGACTGGTATCATTCTCATCTTCATTCTCCGACTTATCTACTCCAGCTGTCTTTTCATTATCCACCTCAGATTTGGCTGGCTCATCAGCAGCCTTATCATTATCCTTATCCTGGGTACTCTCCTTGTCTGCAGCAGCATTAGGTTCACCCTTCTCAGGTTCACTGATAGCAACTGGCTCATTCTTGCTTTCTGAGTGCTTATTACTCTCATCTTGACCCTTCTCAGGTTCACTACTTGCAGCTGCTTCAGCTACCAGCTCATCAATCTTGCTTTCAGCCTGCTTGCTATTCTCCTCTTGCTCCTTTTCAGCTTCTTTGCTGGCATCATTTTTGACGTCTTCTGAAACCTTCTTCTCATTAGAAGCTACAGGTTCAGTTGTAGCTGCAGAGACAGCTACACTAGGTTCCGTCGAGGGAACCAAGCTGATACCTGCAAAAGGATTGGATGAGGGAGTAGATGTGGTCTGATTGCGACGAACTTTGACTATTCTTCTGGTGGCAAGGACTTCCTCAGTAGCCCTCTTAAAAGTTCCACTTTCTTGTTCAGAAGAATCCTCCTCGTCATCAAGACCAGGGTTATCTCGGGAGAGTTCCCGTCCAGCAGCCCTCTTCTTTGAAGGAGGAAGGGCATTCTCTGCATCCCCCATTGAAGAAACAAGCTACTGAACTAAAACTGTGAACTCTGTGCCAACAGATGGGAAGCAGTACTATATTATCTGCATGTCATGATCAATGATGTTTTGGGGGGTAAAAAGAATAGCCATGCATAAATGCTAATATGCATTCGAAATTTGGCAATTTACCATAAAAAAATCCAAATTAAGGGAAAAAGTGAACTCAAGAAAACATTAACAGCTGCAAAAACCCAACATGTATATGTAAATATCCTGCACATGCAGAGTTGTCAAGAAAGCAAAGCTAGTACCATAAGCCTTCCAAAGAGGCTTACAACTCAGCCTTTTAGTCAGAGCAATTTCATTATTACGCCCACGAATGTTTGCATGGCAAGTGAATCTATGAACACACTAATATCTAATATAAGATGAAATCAGCCTTTTAACCACATAGTTGTCCAGAAAGCAAAGGTGTCCCATAATCCCTTTAAAAGGTTCACATATCAGCCATTTCACAAAAGAAATTTCATTACACACAAATGTTTTCATGGCATGTGAATCTATGAATACATTAATAAGTAATGTAAGATGAATCAAGTGTCCACAGATGAGCTGAATGAACGAAGAACTCCAACCACCCCAGACATGTAGGTAGAAAATATGCATTCACATCCAAGTCTTGATCACCTCAAACAGTAAAGAATTACTTCAGGCAACCGAGAACTAAGCAAGACTAGTTGATATACACCCTTAAAACTCTAAGAGTGTGACTATCCATGCAGGACACCCCTTCTATCATGTCAACCAAAATTGTTTGGGAAAAAAAAAAAAGGAAGCTACTTGGAATTGTTGACTCTTTATAAGGGCCAAGGCTCAGATTTCATCTGCACCCCTTACATCGAATTCACAAACTGACAATTATGTTAAATTCTAGAAATGATGACTAAAAGAGACCAGAACAGAGCTATAAGAAATATCCCATCAATTAGCTCAACCTGCTCTCTTTTTGTAAATTAGAGTTCACGAGGTAAAATAAAAACTTCAGTGAAGCTGTGAAAATAACTAAACCTAAAATGAAAATGGACAAGAGTGAAACAAAAACATGAAAAGCCTTCATTTGAAAAGCAAAATCATACTTCAGGACAAGCAATGGAAGTTTGCACTAATACCCAGAAAGTTTTGTGTTAGTTCAATAACAACAAACTTCTAGTTCAATAAACGGTCTCCAGCACCTACAACATTAAAGCAAATATCAGGACAGCAAGCAATGAAACCATATCCCCATGTTCTAAATTTACTTGCGATTTCGATCTTAACCATCTGAACTAAAAAGGTTTTATGAATGTCCTACTCAACAAAATACAATCTTCTTCTTTCCATTGCAGTTCAACAAATATCTCTCAAATGCCAATCAATAAAATCATATGTTGGTCACGTAAACTCGGCAATGAAGCAAAATAATAGAGCACTGTGGTGATCGCATCTGTCCAAGTTATCAAACAATCTATTGCATTTAAACTCCAAAAGTTCAATTCTGACAAAATCCCAAAAAAAAAATAACTGCAATAAGAAGAGAAGATCATGGAGGTGAAATAGTGAACAAACCCTTACAGTATCATTTTCCCACATCCTCACTCATAATCTTCTAAAAATTACGTTTCCTTTCCAATATTTAGACCTTATACTAACTTCCACGTAAAAGAAGCTACACAAACATTATTCCAAATCACAAAAAGGTGGCCAACTTGTAAAAGATAATATTATAATACAAGTGGAATATAACAAGATATAGTAAGAAAAATGAAGCTCAACTTTAGATAAGAACCTCACTTTTAAAATTAAAGGTAGTTATCTTGCACAGAAAAGAATGTCTCCAAAAACAAGAATAAATTACTTATGGCAAAGCCAATAACCGAATCTGCCAAGCTTAACAAAAGACAAGAATCCTAAAAGTGTTTTACAACGAAGTTTGAATAATTATATGCACAAAACATCATTCGGGTCTCTTGAAAATAGTTGAAAAAACTAAAAAAAAAAAAAAAATTATTGGTAAATTTTATCTTAAACATCCTTATAAATCTTAGCAAGGGACAAAAACAACAATAATTAAATCACTATTTATGTTAAATTTATAACATAAAGCTCAACATCTTTTTTTTTTACCCATTTATTTTCTTATCAAGCAACCCAAAAAGAGTGCAGAAAGCTAAAAATCTTAAATTTGATGAACTGGGTCGGCAAAGTATACAAAATTACATCTAACAAAAACACGCATATGCACTTAAAATGAAAAAAAAAAAAAAAAGGACAAAGATATAGAAAAATGAAGGAAAATTATAATAAGAAATCAATAAACATACAATTATATGAAAAGTAATTGAATAAAAAAGACGAGAAAGTAGAGAAATGAGCTGAAATTGGATTGGGACTTACATGGAACGAGAACTTAGGGGAAGCAAAACCCTAAAGAGGAAGAGATCCAACGAAAAGAGGGTTTGTAACGTTTGTATTATTAACTCTATGATTTTCCTTTATTATTTATTCTCTTTGGTTTTGGATATGGAAGAGTCTGAGGGCTTCCATTTCGCGGAGCAAGGGAGGGGCTATAAATGCAAATAATGAAGTTGAGCAAAACCCTTTTAGACCTTCTGTGACATATGATTTCCATCAAACATCAGTGTAATGATGACACGTGTTGTTGTTGATACAC